>JADBJO010002843.1:150000-192500 GCA_016801955.1 Conus betulinus
ACTGCAGGACCAACTGGCGAAAAAAACGCCACCAAGTAACTGCCACGTGCATCCCGCAGCCTCATTTTAGAGGCTGTAAACAGCTGACGGCAAATGGCTGTGTCTAATGGTTAGCGAGTCTCTGTGTCAAGCCGACGGCAACCGGTTGTCAGCAACAGGCTGGGTTTGGTTTGAATGCAGCCTGCAGGGGTTAGTATCAACGCAGCCTCCAAACGAGAATTTTTCGCATGAGCAGACAGAGAAACAACGAACGTAAAGTTCTACTCTCACCATTCATCATACAAACGTGTCAAGCTCTAATACCATAACTCGTTACACTACGTCCCAACCCTACGCGATAAAGATGACGTAAGCAGAGCAGCCATTTTAAAGTCTGAAAGCTTTTTAAACCTAGGAGCACGCCAAAATTGAAATTTAAGGTTGAAAATCAAAGAACAATGCTATGAGAGGAATTACGCAGCATCAAATCATATTCGATGATACTGATATTTGCCTTTAATGGTCAGTAATGGAATAATCACATCAGATTTCGAATTTCGGCTCTTTCCATGCTATTTTTATTGTATGTCAGAAGAAAGGGAAGAAACGACGCCGTTTGAACGGGGGAAAAAAAACCAAACAAACAAAAAAAAACAACTGCGCTACGGTAAATAATCATAGCAGTTAACTCGTTCCGGTGGTGGGAAACTTCTGTTCAACCCTTCTTTTTGTGCACTGACCTGTGCTTATTTACATTTACTTATCGGATGGCTTTTTACTTTATTTGCATAAAAAGAGATACTTATAAATTACGCATGGAAGCTATTTTTCAAGTTTATTCTCATTTTTTTTAATGACGAAAAAACCAGTCTTTCAGTAAAGAACAGCACTGTAAACAATTACGTTTACTAACTTCGTTTAATGTGCGCTTACTCGGTTCGTATGAACAATCGATCTTCTCACGAAAAAAAAAACAAGTTAAACATAGAATTTTGACACCACCAGTACACCATATATTACAGTCCTTCAACTGCTGGGCCCCCATCCCAAACTAACGCTGGGGACAGATTAATATCGCTTCCAGTTTTCATCCGAAGTGTGGAAAATTGAACGAAGGAAGAATCGGTCCAGCTTCCAGACCTGGGGAGGAGATGAGGAAAATAGCAAGAGAGAGGGAATAACTAAATGCGGAAGGGGGAGGGGGCATGCAGGGACGGGCCCGGATGGAGAGAGTGGAGGTGGCGGCAGGGGGGGGGGGGGGGGGTGTTGTTTAGACAAAGGGAACTCAGAGTGTGTGTGGGCGTGAGTATTCGAGTGTATGGGGGATTTATGTTCGCATGACTGGCATAACTGGATCCTTTCACTCAGAGAGAGAGAGAGAGAGAGAGAGGGAGGGGAGGGGGAGGGAGGGAGGGAGAGGGAGAGGGAGATGAACTGGGAGGGGAGAGAGAGAGGAGAGAGATAGAGAGAGTGAGAGAGAGAGATGAAGAGAGGAGAGAGAGAGAGAGAAGAGAGAGAGAGAGAGAGAGAGAGAGAGAGAGAGAGAGAGAGAGAGAGAGAGAGAGAGAGAGAGAACTGAGGAGAGAGAGAAAGAGAGAGAACTGAGAGAGAGACAGACAGACAGACAGACAGAGACACATAGACGAGCGGAGAGAGAGAGACAGACAGACAGAGACACACAGACGGGCGGGGGGAGAGAGAGAGAGAGAGAGAGAGAGAGAGAGAGAGAGAGAGAGAGAGAGAGAGAGAGAGAGAGAACGTATATTGATTGTTGCTCGGAGTACGGTTTGACACGTTAAGCCGGAAAGCGTTTCCAGTGAACAGCATACATTCCTGACAGGCCGCTGTATGGTCGATTAGGCCGTGATACAATTGCATCTGAAACTCCCGCACAAGATGAACCAGATGAACTGTGAGGTTAATGAGAAGTAGGGGTGAGCGGTTATTGTGGGAGGAGTGGGAGGTGGGGGTGGGGGGGTGGGTGAGCGGGTAGGAGGCTGGAATGGTGGACGTGTATAAGGATTAGGGACGGGGGAAAAAGCATGGAGGCCCCCCCCCCCCCCCCCCCCCCCCCACCCACACCCCACCATCAACACTCTCCGCACGCTTTTTCTTCTCATCCATGAGGAAACAGGCCGTATTCTCAAAGGGGGGGGGGGGGGGGGGGGTGTTATAGGGGTGGGGGGAGGTAGAATGAAACCCGTCCTCGTCATGTGCTCTACGTGCACATTTCCGCACTCATTGCAGTACGCCATCTATGCTAATCATCGCTGACTAAAAGCATTATCATGTGTGCACGAATGTCCAACATACGGGAATTGTGGCAACCTATGCACTTTGTACATGTGTACTGTACTATGTTATGCGTGTAAATTTCAGCTGTGATTGGGTGTTATGAACGTGTCTTATAATATACAACACTAAGGCGATTTCTGCTTCCTATAGATAATAACATGTGTATAGCAAAATGCATAAATCCAAACAAAAGACAAATATGTAGCGTATGCCCTCCCGCTGTCAGTACGCCTTATACATGTGTGTAGTAATATGCATACATCTAAACGGAAAAAAAAAGTAATATGCAGCATGGGCCTATTTCCGAAATCATGTGTGCTATACATGAGCGTAATAATACGCAGCATGGGCGCGTTTCTGTTGTCTGTCTGTCTGTCTGTCTGTCTGTCTCTCTCTCTCTCTCTCTCTCTCTCTCTCTCTATATCTATATCTATATATCTATATATATATCTAGGTAACCTATTCAACATGAACGTATTCCTGCAGTCTATACCTATTATACATTTGTATAGTAACATGCACATGTGTGCATTTCCGCTCTCTTTAAGGGTTACCTGTACAGGTTGTAGTGTGAGAGTGTGGTCAGTATGCAGAACATTTTTTCTCATAGTTTAACACAAGAAATGATAACTTTCAAAACAGACGGACCGTGATATGAAAGAGTTTGAGAAACCATGCCATCTCGTTTTCCTTTTCGTTTATCATCTTTTTTTTTTTTCATACAGTCCATATCATTTATAGCGCGGCCCACCACACGTACCCTTTTGGTCAGGGCTGTGTATGTTATTAGTTGGGACCAAAAAACAAACAAACAACAACAACAAAAAAAAACAAAAAAAAACGAAACTTCACAAATGAAACAAAAATCCAAATTGAAAGACGAATCTACATTCAAATATGAATGAAAAGCTAGAACATTCATTCTCGATTACTTACGACCATATGAGATAAAAAACAAAACATAACAATCTCTTTTAAAATCGTTAAAAGAACATCCGGAAAAAAAAACATCTCTGATCTTCTTCGAAGAGTTATTGTTAAAAAGTGCTCATGTCACACGTCGTGCAAATCCTAATATTCAAGAAGATGCTTAACGCTAGAAGCTTACCATACGGTATGCGCCATAGTGTATCTTCATCTTTTAAAAGCGTGGGAGACAGGGCTATGAAGAAAATGCGAATCCCCCACTTCACCAGATCGTCAATAACACTGACGAGTTCCACATCCCCTGTTCGGCCCTTCAGGGAATGAGTGCTTAGTTACCGCACAAACACAAATAAACACAGGAGAAATTCAAACAAACCTCGAGCTGGCAGGCCCGTCATGAAAGATGGATCCTCCTAGCCCTAAATCCCCCATCAATATTTCAGTCATATGCGCATGCCGGAAATTCCCGCTCCGAAAGACATCACGGATAGCACGTGCGCTTTTAAATACCTGTTCGCACTACAGTCACGTGGCAGTCAAGTTCCTGATAGGATTTCCTACCATTCAGAGACCTGTGCACCTGTCGTTTGCGGATCTAACCAAAGGGAGCTCGGGTGGGCGCAAAGCGATTCCAAGTTCCAACGAACCAAGAATGTTCATAAGTGAAAACTGTCTTATCTTTAGATCAGGGAAGTAATAACTGGTATGAAGTGAAAGAGTTATTTCATTGTGTTTTCGTTTTTCTCTTCTTTTGCTTTCTTTTTTTCCTAACAAAACGCGAAACAATAAATATTGTAATGTTTACATCACACAAAAAGTTCTAGTATGTAGTGAAGATATATTATCTCGTAGATGTGTATATATCACTTCATAGTAGAGTCTTCACATTCCTTATGTTCAGTGGAAAGTTTGTAATCATCTTATAAATAACGGGAACGGATTCTTGACCCATTGTAGGGGGAGTAATTCTGTTACGTCTGAAGGAGTTACTCTCCGTATGATTGAAATGATGCCAACAGATCTCGGATCCTTCGTTTGATCCAGATCCACATAACAAATCCATATAAAACCGTAACACGTCCGTCTCTGGGCCACTTTCGATCTTCTGACAAAGTTAGACTTACATACTTACAGCAGTTCCGATGCAATCCTTTGGCGGAGATAATACTGAATCACGCACAATATCGTCGACAGATAAAATCCATCAGAGTGAAGCTGGTTAAGATGTAGGGGACTGAACTCAACTTGCGGCCTGGGAATGCTAGTTATCTGCCACGCCCAGGCACGAAACCGGCGTCGGGGCTGAAAATAGTATCCGGTGTGAAGACATAATTATACTCTTCTTACCGACACAGGGGCTTTAATTGCAGCCTTGTGCGCCGTAGAGAAAGTCACACTGGCAGCAGCTTGGTTGCTTAGACTACGACACAGTCCAAATCCCACGTTCAGGCAAAGACGCTGGCATCAAGTTCAAGGGAAGCTCGAAGCACGCTAACTGCTAAATCAGTGTTGCTGTTCCTTGATTGTGTTTAGTCTTCTATACCGAGGTCGACGTTCGTGACAGGCATCGAATATCTAGTTGTAAGGACACTGGAACATAATCATGAGGTTTCTAAATAAATCGTAATCGTAGATTCCAGGTGAGAGAGAGAGAGAGAGAGAGAGAGAGAGAGAGAGAGATAGAGAGAGAGAGATTCTGATTCATGTATCCATAAAAGTCCATGGCCCCTAATGAAGGGGTGTATGAACATATAAAGCACAGTGATTATAAACAATCAGAATACAGAAAGGACCAAAAACCAAATTGTTGTCATGTGTTAAAGAAAAGACAATTTCTCTAAATCTAAAGGCTTTGCAGGGACACAATGAAAATCGTTTGACAGCTTCCGCAGAAGTGGGTGATAGAAACATACTTAGTCTAAACAAAGATGGCTGTCCATGATATTTGGGCTTCATAAACTTTTTTTTCTGATGCTCCTCAGAGCTGGGCATGAAAGAACGAAATGTATTCTGTTTCCTGTGATTCTCTACATAGAGGACAGATCAAAATACAAATACTGCACGCTTGATATCTTAAATAATGGCAAGCTAATTCAAATATTCCTAATCTAAATTTAGCTGTTACGTGCTTTAAATACCAATCTGTACCTATGTTCAAGTACGTTCTCAAGTCATGAGTATATGAGAAATCCCAGCAAATCAAACCTGTCACTATTATTAATATGATCAGACCATTTCTGATATCTGTAGTCTACGACTCGCTGGCGAAAAAGCTGTAAAAGGGCTTTTATGTTCTCAACTCCTTGGTTCGACCAGACGTATCGAAATCCATATTCAAACAGACAAAGGCAAACTCTGGCCTCCTAATTGTTCATGGCTTTATATCTAAGTCATAAAACACGTTATACGCTTAGCGAGATATTCTTATATTTTCCATGTGGAGTAATTTCAACCATATTGAATGCATTTAACAGCAGAAACAATGTAAATAGGAAATCGATCAGTTTCGCCATAATCGAGATCAGTACAGTCGGAATACGTCTATCAATATCTACAAAAACTCAAAACGCAAACATGAAACGATTTACAGTAGCAGCCACCTTTTCTAGTCCCCATGAATCCGAACCATATTGTACAATCAGCTGAACCTTAATATGAAAGAGTTTGAGAAACAGCCTAATTGAAAAATTAGAGTATGTAATTTGTTCATGAAACAAATCAAAACATTTTCAACCTACTTTGACAGGTTCTTACATGCACCGACAAACGTGAAACGTGTTGATAATAATATACCCAAATATCTAAAGGCGTTGACAAATGGCATACGATCATGATCATACAAACCATCTTCCTCGAGGACTTAAACAACCACCTTTACACAATACTATAGCACGGATTTTTTTTCCAGATTAATTTCTGACTACAGAGAACAAGCAGCACGATGTAAACCATTCAGTTGTGTTTGTAAACCTATAACAGTTTCTGACATCAACATGATATCATCAGCCTACAAAAGGACGAACAATTCAAAAGCATCAGGCGAAAGCATAGCGCCATGTCTTCATAATTAATCAATTCAGTAGCTAGTTTGTTAACAAATAAATAAATCGAAATGGGGCTGCATGCATCTCCCAATTTTACCCCTCTTGAGTAGTGGATATATTCTGTAAGCTTCGCTCCACAACAGACTCTAGTTTTTATTCTATGATACATAATTTTAATACACTTATAATTACCTTTAATACCATTTTTAAGCAAGACTATCCAGGGAAGATTTATATTTATCGATTCAAAAGCTTTTTCGAAGTCTATGAAAACTGCTTCTGTACAAACGCGAGCAAAGTAAACAAATATAGTCGATGGTCAAGTCAGCTTGATGATCATCTGTGATGTCATTTTCATCTATCCATCCCCGCGGTGGATGATTACTAACCATTCCAAACAATGTCCTACTAGCATCGCTGAAGGAAATACCTCTACAATTTCTGGGATGATTTACATCAAGCTTCTGCAGAATGGCAGAATAACCGATTCAGTCCAGTTTCCGGAAACATACCGCTATCCAGGCACTTGTTTGGAATATGTATAAACACTCCGAGTTCAATCTGTATTTTGTCCTCAAATTCGAAAAGCTGTCGAATAAGCAGGTAAGAAAAGGTTGATTCACGTGGAGAGAGCACGGTCTCAAGTTTCCTGAGTCGAAGCATTAACTTTCTGCGAATTTCATATTAGAATTGCTGAAAACATAGCCTGGTATAGCGCTTATAGATGCTACCATGCCAAAAAAAAACACCAATGGAAGAGAGGTTATCAATGGGAGACCCTATCTAAACCCAACCTGATACATTTCCTCTGAAAGAGAGCCCTAATCTGTCAAATGTTCATGCTGGCTTCGTTCAAACAATAAATGTGTCAAATTGCGTGTTTAGTTGACATTTCTTTAGAAAATTAAGGCAGTTCTCTAATTGAATTCATTTCGATCCTTCACACATAGGGAACACAACAGGGTAAAGTCATGTCTGAAGGTGCGTTAGCGGTAGTGCTTCCTGCATGGAGTGATTCTGATGTGTTTTACCAATCCCTGACTCTTCTTCAAATCGTAAAAAGTAGTCTCTTTTCCACCATTAGAGCTTTGACTGCAGGTCACGCTTGTAGGTGAAGTATTGATGCCCACAAGCCGTGATGGATTAATGGATAAGACGCTCGTCTCCCTTGTTAAAGTTCCTATCGCGTGACCGACAACCAGATGATGTGTGGCGCTGAGTATAGGAACGTATTAGCGTCAAAAGCCCAAAGTTACTATTTTCTTTGTGAAAATGTTAATTTTCATTTCCTTCTTTTAAACTAATAATTACTGATCTCCTACGGCACACATCATCACTGCCACTGTAAAAAAGACGAGAGACTTGATCACTTGATCGCATAAGCATGAAAGGTAAAACAAATGACTTGACCACTTGATCACATAAGCATGAAAGGTAAAGAAAATGCAAATTGTGGAAATGTTGAACTATGAAAGGGAAAACACAATGTTGACACTGTAATTTGTACTTGTTGCATTACATTCAGTTCGTTTCTTGGGTTATTGGCCTGCTATGGCTGTCAAATGCTGTCACTATAATATCAGTGATACTGACGCCGGAAAGAGGTATTTACAACTAAGCACGAGCAAAGTTTTTAAGCACTGCTGACGTTGTACGGACTGTTGACCTAATTGCTTCACGTTTCCTTTTTATACTCATTTTGATTCTCTTTGAGCTCACTGTGCCATGTGAAAGAAAAATGCAGCAAGCTCACATCTACAAGACGACATGTATGCTGGTCTATCTTACAGTCTGAGGGAATCTGCCTTCCAAAGCAAAGTCTAACCACGGAAGTTGGAGCAAGGAGCTCTGTAGGCTCATCAGAGTATGGTCTCCTGAAACAGCTTGCAATTTCTGGTATGAAGACAAAAGAACCCTAAAGTCGATGGCAGGAGCAACTGAAAAGTGTTCCAGCTGGTTCACGTCTTGGTGGAACAAAAGTTACCTCCCTATGGCATAAATTTCCGAACGTAGAATAGGTGCCACACAGCGGAAGGGTACACATCTAAAAAAAAAAAAAAAACAGTAATGCCTTAAGACACCCACCTATCCAGAAGCTGCTAAGAATCATTGCAACGCAAAGAAAAAGAATATGATGGCAGAAAGGAATTTTGAAATCATGGCTTGGAAGCGGCTGGGTCCCGTCAAAGTGTATGTTCAGTGCCATAACACTTGTCTGGGGAGAGGGTCATCTGCTGAGACCGTCCGCTGGCAAGCTCTCTCTAGAGTTTCTTCCTGTTATTGTTCTTTTGATCCACGATGTGATGTCTTGCCAGAGTCAGCAACATCAAACTGTTTATTTTCATGTAAAATAATTTGTTATGAAAATGACTGTTTTGACGTCATAACTGCTCCGTCTATTTTTTTTAAAGTAATAACCGCTGTTTTCATGCAAAAGCATTCTTTATAGTATTCATAACAGAAAATTACAGCAATTATCATGACCCTTTAAAGTCCAAAATAAATGCTTGCCCTTCCATAATACTGATTTCAGGCCAGAACCGCCATGTTCTCTTTTTTTCATCGTAGGTCATTACTACCTCCATTCATAATTGTAATTATTGTCTTCTTCTCGGTGATAGTCACGTGTCTTCCCCATGAAAAAACACTAACGATTTCATTATCGCCTTCTGAAGTAAACGACGTCCTATAAGAGGACCTGAGGGGCGAGGATGGCTGAGAGGGGGCGAGGATGGCTGAGAGGGATCAGTCCGACCAGACAACTACGGCAGTTTGCGTGACGAAGGGTATGGAAGACGTGTTTACACTCGGAGACCAGCTCTCTGTTTTCCACGCAGCAAAAAAGGGTAGTGATTAGTGAGATAAGCCAGCTGAGGAATGGAACGTCAAGCGAGGATGAAACCATTCCACTGAGTCTTACAGATTCAGTTTAATTAGAATCCAGTCCACCTCGTAGGGTCCTTTTCAGGACTGTCTCACCGTATCGAGAAGAAAGCCTTTCGTGACACAGTAATCCACCCCCTGATCTCCACACACACAGCAATGTAAATACATGGATAGACAGACAAACAGAGAGACAACTAGATAGACAGATAGATAGATAGATAGATAGATAGATAGATAGATAGGTGGATATAGACAGATAGATACAGATAGACAGACGGACTGGCAGGCAGATAGATACAGAAAAGTAGAGATAGATAGATAGATAGATAGATAGATAGATAGATAGATAAACATAGATAGATAGACAGAGATAGAACGGACAGACCGACAGACAGGTGGACAGACAGACAGGTAGACAAACATACAGTCTGACAGACAGACAGATAGACAGACAGACAGACAGACAGACAGACAGATGGCCTTCAGCGCCTGTTGAATCAGAACCTGCTCAATTTCTTATCTTCTTAGTCCCATTAGTTCCCGCGGGAACATAAACCCTTTACTGCACACTTCCAGCGTGATCGATTTTAGCCTGTTCCCTTCGCTTCCTACACAGACCATTCTGGGTACTTTCAACTCACTTTTAAGGTCCTTCACCGTGTTGGCATTAGCCGCCCCCATTTCTTCGCTTTATCCGGGGATTCCAGTCAGGCCGAGACACGTCATTGCCGAAGTTACTCAGCAGGTGCGCAGTATGTCCTCAAACGGATGCCTCACAGCGACCAGACACTGACTGCTTACTGTGGGCTGCCATGAACTGGGATTGCGACAGGGCGAACATGGGTGCTATGAATGGGGCAGCGAGAACATTCGGCGTGGGTGTGATGAGACCGGTAGGACAAAGGAATATGAGACAGCAGATCAAGTTCGATTCAGGCGAACTTAACTCAGCTTGATGAAATGACCAGTTTTCTGTGTGGATTTCAGAAATCGACGTCACACTGAAAATCCTGTTGGTGGACATGAGATATTATATCCTCGTCTCCATCTGAGATGGACTTTCTAAGACACCGGCATTTCACCAGTGTCGTAGACCTGCTGGGAGGCAAGGGAACTACAGGAACTTACCGGCAGAGTGGAGAGAAAACATAAAGTACTTGTGGAACTGAAATCAGCCAATGAAAATATTAAAAAAGCAAGGCAAAACACAGGCAAAACACAACAGTCAGCTCATCTCATGTTTATAACCCAGCCAAAACTTAAGAGGCTGCACTAAGGCTGCAAGCAAGATGAAAATGGAACTATGTAGGCAAAGAGAAACTTCAAGACTAAAAGTCGAAAGATAACTGATGCCAGATCGAACTGACGAGCAGTGGAAGAAGGGGAGGGGCCGTGTCACGCGTGATCGTGTGTAACAGCACCGCAAGCTCCTACAGTTATGGGACAATCTCTCTCTCTCTCTCTCTCTCTCTCTCTCTCTCTCTCTCTCTCTCTCTCTCTCGTCATTGAGAGAGAGAGAGAGAGCGAGCGAGAGAGAGAGCTAACGATAGAGACTGAGTCCTAATAAGAGAGAGAAGAGAGAGAGAGAGAGAGAGAGAGAGAGAGACGTCCCTGCCACGACAAGAAGTAGGACCGCTGCTCACGTGCGAGTGTGCTGTCAGGGAAAGATGGACGGCGAGAAAATCTGTTCGTCTGCTCGGCTAAAACCTGCCGTTTCCGATCGCGTGACTCTCCACATAGATACTGCAGACAAGAAATCTTTCCCCTCTAGCAACTTGGGCTGTTGCGTGGCGAAATAAGTATGGAAGGCTGTGTTGGCGCGGCGAGACTCGCCATTTTCTTCGTGATAGAGAAAGTAGTGCAGAAGTTAGTAAAGTAAGGCATCAGAAACTCGGAGAGTAAAGCCTGCACCATACTAGGCGAGTCGTGTACTCAAATGTACATGCTTGTTTTTTTTTTTTTTTTCCCTGTGACTCGACAATAGTGACCACCTAGGTTAGCGAGACTAAGACTCCCAGAATACCCAAAGGACAGGATATCACAACCAACAAAAGGAAGGCTGAAAAGAGGAAGTTTCATCCACCAGTCGAGGATCCTTGAAAAAAGATACTAAGACATCTTGGATCATGAACCCAGACAGATCCCACGGTTCCTTGAGAACCCGACATGGAATGAGGATAGTCGACCCCTCATACAGTGCAGCATCCCTGGCGTTGGCAAAAAAAAGACTCGCAAAGCAGCGCTGAGAAGAAGTCCCAGACCATGGAACACATCAACAACTGCTATCCCCAAGACAGCTGGACCCATGTGTATACAGACGGATCTGCTGAACAGGCAGTGAGGAACGGTGGTGCTGGAACGGTGGTGCTGGAATCTACATCAAGTATCCAGGAGGGAGAGAAGAAAGGAGGTGGTCATACCTCCAGGAATCTACATCAAGTATCTTGCAGGCCTTGTAGGCCAGAGACAAAGAACTGAAGGACCTATCCACTGCCCATATCTCCCCACGGCCCTCATGGACCTCCAGCAACGTACTTTGTCTTTCATTCTTTCAGACGCTCTGTCTGTCTTGCAGGCCTTGTAGACTGCCAGAGACAAAGAACTGAGGGGGATCCCTATCCACTGCCCTTATCTCCCTTTGCATCTTCAGGCTGCACAGGTCGTTCTACAGTCTTTACCATATTCAGGATCGGGCAGTCAGACCCCTTGCCCACTGCAACGTACTTGGCAACGAGGTTGCAGCAATTCTGGCTAAAGAGGGAGCAACAAAGCACGGCAGAAGGTAGGTCCACAACCCTCAAGGAAGCCAAGACAATCATCAAAGCCAGACAGCAGAGCAAGTGGTTGCAGGGGCATCCACGTTTCAATAGACATGACCTGAGTAATTCGCCCGATTTGGCAAGTTGATAAACTCAGGAGAGAAGTCAAAATGGCTCAATGTAGGCTGTAATAAACACCCTAAGAACTATTGTTCTTCTCAGTTACCATGCACTGAACGCTATGTAAAATATAAATTGTGTGCTCTTTAGTGAAACTACGAGTCAAAATGGCTCAATGTAGGCCTGCCTGAAGAACAGCAGAGAAACGCTGAAATGAGGAACAGTTTACGTGCCTGAGAGACACGACTGAAAATGTATACAGTTTTCCTGCAAACTCGACTGGTGTGGACAGGGAAAGAGTGAGCGCAAGAACAACAAGCATCTTTGTTGCGGTTGAGCGAGAGGCTCGTCTGAAGTGACAAAAGGTTAAGGTCTGACTTGTGCAGGTCTCAGGGCAGTCTAGTTGGTACAATATCACGGTGACTGTTTCGGACAGATGTTCGAGTTTGCTTCACTTGATGTATATTGTATTGTTTTACTGTTTCAGAGTGACGCTTGTTTTACTAAATGACAAATGCTCAGGTCACGTAATAATTCCGGAAGTTTCTTTAAAGTCCCCAAACCTTGCAGAAGCCAAAAGCCTGAAAAGGTTTCTAAAGTGTTCCACGCATTTTAACAGGCAATACCTCGCCACGGTTCTAAACATTTTCCCGAATATTCCATGCATTACGAGTGGCTGAATATCGCTATCATTCTTGAACTTAAAGAGTTCATGAATCAGTGGGTGTGATGTTGGAGGTGGAGAGTAATGTATGATGGAGCTGATGTCTGTTCTGAAAGCATTTTGGAGAGATTGGAACCACCTCTTATCATTCACCTCAGTCAGCCTTCTATGTCTACCAAAATTTGTTCAAAGAACAATATTTGGTTGTTGTTGTTGTTGTAACAAACTTGGCTCAATATGGTAAACTATCATAAGACCTTAGCCCCTCTTCATCCTCACCATTTTCGCACGAGACTGTTTTCTGAGTATACACGGAAGGTGTTCACCCTCCAACACACTGGAACTTTTTCACAGCAATGGAATTTGAATGAGTCTGACCAGTATAACATGTCCCCTTTAATCTCCAGGAGATTAGTTGCTTGGCAGCGACTTCAACACGGGAGGAGTTCAAACAAACCCCAAAGGGGGAAGACCTAGTATGAAAGATGCACCATCCTTGGCTGAAGCCGCCATCAATATTTCAAACTCACGCGCCCGTAATCATCGTCCTTCTCCAAAAGGCACACACACACGCGCGTGCGCTCTCTCACACGCACACACGCGCGTTATTCTCGATGACAATTTGTGTTGGAAATGCATGGGATTCAATAACTTTTTTTTTCAACACTAGAATTGGCCGTTTAAAACAGCTCTGTCTTCGTTGAAATTTTTGAAATTCTTAATTGGTGCCGCGTTTGCATGCGAGTGATGTATGTTTTGTATTGGTATGCACGCGCACGCGTATGTGTGTGAGTGTGAGTGTGTGTGTGTGAGTGTGTGTGTGTGTGTGTGTGTGTGTGTGTGTGTGTGTGTGCGTGTGTGTGTGTGCGCGCGCCCGCGCGCGCGCGCGTGCGCGCGTGTGTGTGTGTGTGCGTGTGTGCGTGTGTGTGTGTGTGTGTGTGTGTGTGCGTGTGTGTGTGTCACACACACACACACACACACACACACACACACACACACACACACACACACACACACAGAGAGAGAGAGAGAGAGAGAGAGAGAGAGAGAGAGAGAGGAGAGAGAGAGAGAGAGAGAGAGAATCAAGACGGGTCATGGTTAGAGCGACAGCCGACCACGGGGAACACATCAGGACTGCCAGCAATGGACAAGTACAAACTGAAATGCCAAGACTACATTTTAAAAGCAAGTCAAGTTTTCTGTTAGAGCGGGTCTAACGGTAAGTCAGTCGTCGATGACGATTAAGTCAAATCAAATGAACAATAATGATTTTCCAGAAGCAAAACAAACAAAAACAACAGCACACACACACACACACACACACACACACACACACACACACACACACACACACACACACACACAGGTAGACAGAGAGAGAGAGAGAGAGAGAGAGAGAGAGAGAGAGAGAGAGAGAGAGAGAACATTGGTACTATCATTCTTTGTACTTCGAGTCCCTCCCATTCCCTTCAACTTTTTATCTTTTCTTTTTTCTATCTTTTTTAACTGAGCGTGATGCAACAGCTGGTTGTTGTTTCTGTTGCTACTGGAAAGGGGTGGGGAGATGAGGTAGAAGGAGGGAAACTATTTTTATCTCGTTCAATGTTATATTTTGAAATATGGTTAATATTTTTGTTTGTCTACTTGCTGTCTTTTTGTAAATGAAACAGTTTAGCTTACAATTTGTCTGCATCGTTAGTCAGCAGTAAAATGGAGCTCTTAGATTATCTTCGAGAAAACAATTAGCTGTCGTCTCAATGAAGGTGTGTGACCTACCTACGCCGCGGGCAAAAGTCACAAGTCAGTGCACGTAGGGACACTGTCGATTGATGACCTACTTGCGGAAGCTTTAGACCTGACCTTCTTTTCTTTCCAAGTCGCTTTGCACTCCGTGCTGCACGTTATCTTGTAATGTCTTTTGTGAAGTCGCATTACCCCATTTTTGTTTACAGTCTAAAGTTTTGTTACAAGCTCTTTTTTCAAGCTGATCAGTTTGTACAGCTTTGGTAGAATTTTTCGTAACTGGGCTTTGGATTCTCTCTCTCTCTCTCTCTCTCTCTCTCTCTCTCTCTCTCTCTCTCTCTCTCTCTCTCTCTCTCTCTCACACACACACACACACACACACACACACACACACACACACACACACACACACACATATTGCGTGCACAGGTACATGTGCCCAGACAAATACGGCGCCCAGATACAATAAATGGTAACGTTATTTAAATAAGTTCTGGAAATAAAGTTTAATTAAAGCAGAAATCATCACAAAACCCAACAAAAACACTAAGCATATTGACAGTAGCAATATTCAGTGACACTATCAAAATTGCTAGAAATGTTCAATTAAATTACGAATCATAGGAACTCTCTTTCTTTCACATTCTCCTTGTCAATATTAATTACATCAAAACCAGTTTTTTTTTTAACATTCTCTTGTGGGCAACAATTATTTTATAATAATAATATTATTATTATATCCATATGTGTTTACAAATGAATAATTACCTGCCTGCGTGATGCCTTTGCTTTTGTCTTAACCGTGCATTTGTGAAAATTTAACTGGTGTGACTTATGGTTTCAGGCTTTATATCATCCATCGACGTCACGCGACGGGTTGCCGCCTCACGCTGTGAACGCCGTTGGCCGTTTCCTTCGCGCAGCGCGAGCGCAGTGCCATCAGAGTGGAAACAATGCCGCTCTCGCTCAGCACTGCGCTTCTGTTGACTGCACACTCGCTGGCTGACAGCGTGAACTTGCTTCGTAAACAGTTTCTGTACCCTCTGTATTTATTTACCCTCTGTATTTATGTTACGTTTGAAAGATACAAAATTTTTCCCACCTAAAAAAAAAAAGAGTATTTCAGACGAACCTGCAATGGGCAGAAATAGCGTCAGAGATGCGCCTTGCTGCGTCCAAATCACGCCATTCATATTTCACTCACGCGCTGTTAATTATCTCCTTCCCTTAACAGATTTCTTGCGCGTGCGCGTGCTTCCTAACTATCAGTTTGCATTGCAAATACATGTTAGCCGTTATTAAAATGCAAACCTGATTTGCGCTCCACTCAAACACTTGCGTAGCTGTCTTCATCTGTAAATTCTTTGATAAATGTGAATCAGGTGTGGGTGAGGGGCTTGGGATCTACCCATCACAGCCCCCCCCCCCCCCCTCCGCCCTTCTCCTGCCCCCTCCCCTCTGTCCCACCACTCCTCCTGTCCAGTTCCAAGAGAATGTGAAAGCACGTCAAAATGCACCCAACATTAAAAAAAAAAAATCATTGAACGTGTCATCATCCAACATTGTTCACGGAGTGCGGATACTGTCATCATACCTCTCTCTCTCCTACTCTCATTTAACCCATCCCATCCCACCATCAATCTGTACGCACGCACGCACGCGCGCGCGCGCGCGCGCACACGCACACACACACACACACACACACACACACACACACACACACACACACACACACCCTCTTTTTTAATGTATGTCATTCACTGAAGACGCTTTCACAACCAGTCCTAGACCCATTCAACCGTTCTGCCCACAGTTCAGCTATGATTTGCTTTCTTTCATTCATTCATTAAACGACTGTACTGTCGCTACCCAGCCATCCCTCTCCCTAATACACCTCAATACACTCTTCCCCGGCTCTCTTTCTCATTCGGACTCACTGTCACCTCTCCTTCACAGAAGTCTCTGACTCTCTCTATAAACCTCCGCCCCAGTCCCGTTCCACGCTTTTCGCCTCTGAATATTGCACATGCATTTCGCAAGGATGCCAATGTGTCACACTGACACTGACAAGGTCCATGACTACGTCCTGCAGTCACACCGCAAGGAGCAAGAGCTTCACTCAGCCGCCCTGCAGACCAGTTTATTATCCTTCTTGCTTGAGAGAGAGAGAGAGAGAGAGAGAGAGAGAGAGAGAGAGAGAGAGAGAGAGAGAGAGAGAGAGAGAAGAAGAAGAAGAAGAAAAGAAGAAGAAAGAAGAAGAAGAAAGAGAAGCAGAAAGCAGAAGAAGACGAAGAAAACGGCGTCAGACCAAAAGTCACATCTGCTGGGTAGACCAAATTGCGTTCCTCTCGCCAGTGCAAGAAAACGGCAGGATACCTTGCAACACAAAGACTCACGTCGACATTTCTATCTGGAAATCATGTGATGAGGCAGGCACAGACTCAGACAGAGCGTACAGTCTCCGATCTGGTATCGGTAGATAAACCATATGTGAAGGCAGACCTTGATCTCTCAGTACCAACCAAGACATTTGCCGGCTTTGGAAAACCACGCACGCATTGTGTGTGTGTGTGTGTGTGTGTGTGTGTGTGTGTGTGTGTGTGTGTGTGTGTATGTATGTATGTGCGCGCGCGCATGCGTGGGTGCGTGCGTGCGTGCGTGTGTGAATGTGTGTGTGCACGCACATGCGTGCGTGTGTGTGTGCGTGCGTGCGTGCGTGCGTACGTGCGTGCATGCGTACGCGTGTGTGTGTGTGCGCGTGCGTGTGTGAATGTGTGTGTGCACGCACACATGCGTGCGTGTGTGCGTGCGTGCGTGCGTGCGTGCGTACGTGTGCATGCGTACGCGTGTGTGTGTGTGCGCACGCGCGCGCGCGCGCGCGCGCGTGTGTGTGTGTGTGTGTGTGTGTGTGTGTGTGTGCGTGTGTGTGTGTGTGTGTGTGTGCGCGCGTGCGCGCGCGTCCGTGTGTGTTTTTTCCCTACAGATTATTTCTTCAACATCTTGTTTGGTCAATCGGTGAAGAACTGCATCTCTTAGGAGATCCCGGTAAACGTTGTTCTGCACAATTCTTAGCATTGTCATCTGTAATGTGATTGACAATGCTTGGGCTTTCGAAAAGCAGAGCTAGCCATTCTGACTATTGACACCTCTAGACCTCCTTGTATCTATACAGAGATCCTCAAGAAGATACACCTTCCCCCCCCCCCCCCCCCCCCCCCTACATTTATTACTTTTCACACAATGATTCTAAATTTTCAGAAACATTTCCTTTCAGTGCTTTCTTATGCTCACATTTTTGTATCCTCCAGTGGCTCTTTGGGGGGAAGGGGCACGGGGGGGGGGGGAGGGTCATTGGATTCTGTGTTTTTTAAGCCATGGTGATGATGAAGAAAATGTCATTGTGGTACATTTCCCTTTGCTGCTCAGGGATGACTAACGCAATCAGCCGTGTCCACTGATGAGTCCATCTTAACGGATGAAAGGCTTTCGGGCCTGTCAGATGATGCTTCCGCGCTCTGATGGTCCCCCTATGCTGCCAGTGAAGGAGTTGATACCTGTGATCTCAGTCATTCCATCTTTTCCACTTCGTTCTTTTTTCTCACGGCGCGTCCTCCCTTCTTCTTCTCTCATTCCTGGTCGCCAGTCACAGTGGAAAACCTTGAGTTGTTTTCACCTGGAACGCGAGCAAAAGGTGTAAAGCTTTCGGATCTCTAGCTTGAACGAACAACATTTATTCTAAGTCTGTTATTGAATGAATGGGAATTGGAAGAGCAAGCCCGGACCCAGATTGTTCAAAATTTTGGCTGGTCTCTCTCTCTCTCTCTCTCTCTCTCTCTCTCTCTCTCTCTCTCTCTCTCTCTCTCTCTCTTTCTTTTTATTTACTATTTTATATTTATAGATGACAAGTTAAGCGACTCACCAGATTTTATAAACTTCATCAGGATTTTGTATGAATGAATATGGCCCATTTCAGTTGCCATAGATGAAATGAGCGAACACGTGACTAGGTTATACACAAAGTACATAATTGTATTTGTCTGAAAGAAGCAGGTTTCTGTCTTGGTCAACACACAAACAACACACACACACACACACACACACACACACACACACACACACACACACACACACACACTCACACAGCTTCAAAGATTGTAATCCTGTGACCCCGCTTGGGACATGGAGGACTTGAAACCAATGAAACATCCCAAAATTTTCCCTATAATTAACACACTGAATATAACGTTAAAGAACTTTACTAAGTTTTAGGAACTTCTCAAAGCTTAGCAACACACACACACACACACACACACACACACACACACACACACACACACACACACACACACACACTCCAGCATCACCTTGTGAATGATATCCGGTAAGTTGTCATAACTGCATTCATTTTACCAGCCGACACAAAAGCCTCAAATGGAGGTCAACTGTGGCAGGCGGCACTGGTGCTGACAGGGGGAGACGGTGAGTTCCGGGAAAAAAAAAAAAAGAAAGTCCGTTCGTCCGCACAGTCAGAGTCATTATTTCCGGTCACGTGTCTCCCCGGTACATGTACCATGGGACTGGATTTGCAGGGACTGGAAAAGGTTGGGGGAGGAGAAAAGATAGGCGGCGGGGGTGAAAAGGGAGTGAAACTTCCGATCCAGACACCAGGGACAGTTGCGTGGTCCAGTGAATGGATGACGTGTTTGCACTCTTGAGATCAATCTTTTTCTCCCCCCCTTCAAGAAGACACGCTACAGATTCTTGCTTACAGTTTCAGCTCGATCCAGGCAGTCACACAACGGTTGTCCATGGCTGTCAACACTCGAGGGGTGGGGGTGGGGTGGGTGGGTTGTGTTGCCAGGGGTTAACGGTGTAAGACAGAAATTTATGGGTCGGGGAGTGAGAAATGTTGTAGCTGTGATAATTTAATGCTGTCAGCTTTCTACTACATCTGCACCAGACTGACAATCATGGGGGGAAAGCGAAAGTGAGACATAATCCGAACGCAGCAGTTGCATGAAACTTAAACGGCAAGTTGTTGTTATCAGTACTGTCATTGCTGTCATTATTATTATTATTATTATTATGATCATCATCATCATCATCATCATCATCATCATCATCATCATTGTTGTCATTATCAACTATATCTTAAATAGTGCCTGCACCCGAAAGAGACGAAACTTTGAGCGCTTTACGACCCACGCTCTCATTCACACAAGTAGCTGACTACTTGGGTAGAGCCGACTGAAGGGCTGCCAGCTGACACTAAGATCAGTCGTTGTCCACGTCCTTCAGTCTGTCTGTCAAACAGGTTTTTTCATTCATATCTTCATTCTTTCAGTGCATGCTACGTGTGTACATGTCATCCATATCAGCGGCCAAATTGGCCGCTTCCCAAAGTTGGTGCTGGGATGTTATGTGCGTGCATGATTTTATGCCTGCGTTTTACACAAAATCTCCATCTATGTTCTAATTTGATGGACATTTGGAGAAGTGGAAGCAGAACCAATGTTAGCTCTGTGGGAAAATCCCCCTGTACCGAAGCGGCCCGGCAGAGGGGCAAACCCGCAAGTCCACAATCACCAGCATCCACATCCGACGTTCTGCCAACTCAGCCATTCTGACCCCTGTATAGTTGTACGAAGGTTTCTTAGGAACATTATTGAAAGATTGAAAGAAGAATGGAGGAACACACACACACACCAACTTGCGAGCGCGCGGGCTCATGCGTGCACGCACGCACGCGCACATACACGCATGCACGCACGCTCACATGCACGCAGCCACGCACCTGCGCACATATCCACATGACACAACCTCTCTCTCTCTCTCTCTCTCTCTCTCTCTCTCTCTCTCTCTCTCTCTCTCTCTCTCTCTCTCTCAGGGAGTTGTTAACCAGGATCAGACTTTGTGTAAGTTTTCACCTTCTCCATGCATCATAGAAATTGCTTTCAGACACACTAGGTAACTGAAATTAGAGTTCAAACAGAATTTCACAGGACTGACTTTTGCGTGACATCAGTAACTATAAATAGATTTTCAATCCTCCAAGGGATTAGTTGCCAGGATGCAGCGCAAACCGAGAAGAGCCTTGCTAGCAGCAGATCACACGCCCCCAAACGATCTGGACCCATCATGAAAAATGGATCTTCACCAACGGCGTGGCTAAGTCCTGCGAATCGCAGACTCCTGGTGGGGAGGTCGTAAGCTCGATTCCCATCAGGGCCATCAATATGTGGGATTTTTCTGCCCCGACTGGCTCCTGTCTAGAGTTCAGGTTGCTATGGGATCATCTGGGAAGACTGAGGTCACACGGACGAGCTTCATGCTCTTAATGGATATGCCTATGAGAGTGTTGCTCAAATTTCCTGACCAAAACTGCAAACGTCTGTATCTCTGGAGGCTAGTTACCTCTGGGATGAAAATATGCGTAGACTACAGCCCAGTTTTAGACCAGAATGGGAATTCTTAGTGTCATTCACATCCTCACTGATCAGCATACAAGAAGAATGAAACGTCTGAAATTCTTTAAGCCTTCATGCCCTGCTTAATGGTGACCTGAGCTACAACTGCCTCACCATTTTAATGCCCACAGTGGTTTACTTTGGTCACCGCTATCGGCAAATTCATGAGGATTGTCGTTGGGCGAACATGATGACGCCCTCCAGATGAAGGACTCAGTTGCTCCGGCTCTGCGACTGAGCAATCACTGTCGTCAGCAGGGGGCTTAGCAGGTGGGTTCCAGCATATATGGAGCACCGAACACCACCACTAAAAAGAGACGCGGTTGCAGTGCCGTCTCTCTTCTCGTCTCTTCTAGACTGCGAACTAACGACAAACCATAATTCCTTTCTGAAAGCGGCAGAGCGTGGTTAGAAAGGCGGCAGTGCGTGTTCACTTTCCAAGGATAATTCAGTTATAGCGAACTGCAGACAATTCTGAATCGACGTCTGAACGATCTTTTCTAAAGGGAGGAAACACAATCTACAAAATACCACCCGATGGTGTGAGACTGAAATATGTTATTAGTCCTATTGAATTTGGAGCTGTTTTGAATCGCGCTGTGAAATCGATTTTCAGCAGTTCATATACCCGGAATCTAAGATATTCATGCCCAAGGCATTGTGAACTTGAATAGTGAGGTCGTAGGAGGCTTTGTCAAGCCAGTGTCCAATTGTTGCCAAGCACAGGACAGCTTCCATACGGTAACATCCCTTTGTGTGAACCTCTGATCGTCGAGAGACGTGAATTTCACTAATCTTGGATCGCCAGTCAAAAGATCGTGCAATTCACAACAGACACGGTCGCCGAGATCACCAACTTGAATTAAGAGTCGCAACCTGAAATGTATTTTAATTGAGACCCCACCCTAGGAGACACAAATTAGTGAAAAACAGGAATTCCAAAAAAAAAACTCAGATTAGAAGAAAATGCCCTCCAAGCTACGGCCACGGCAAAAAGTAGTTTAAAGTCTGGGAAAAGTAACCTGTCTGCCGAAGTTATTGACAAAACAGACGAGTCGCACTATAATACTCGTCTCTCTCCGAGATTCACTGCATGAATCGTGGCCACCAATTCCCCGCCTTCCTTCCTCCTCCCTCCCATTTTTTTACGTAATGTTGTTCATGAGAGCTCGCCGTGTCTTTGCGCATTGCAATAAACCGCAGGATTGCGACATCCTGTGGTGTAGCAGTTAGCATCCTGTTTCCTCATGCAGATCACGCAGACCTCCCAGGAACCTAACTTAGTGTGAAACGTCAGAGAATCATCCGACTGACCGCGCTGCCCTCTAAGATAAACTGCCACGGTCAATTGTTCTCTAAGATCAGTCTACAGCTTGTACGTAGCCGTTGCCAGCACGAATCACCTTGTGTGTGCTTCAAATTGGACAGTTTGACAATCTCAGTTATCAAGTGTGGCGAACATGTAGCCATCCCGTGAACAGGAGGCAGCCTGAAAGCCAATACCTTCAACAGGAAGTGCTAGCGATATTTGTATTTTGTGTGCGCAATGGATCTCCAAGTAGCGAAATGTTAATGTATTCACCCTTCCCATACGTATTTAAGTTGCAGGCCCAGCATATGAAAGTACTGATGCTGACAGGCAGAAACTGGTGGAAAAGCGGGCCGTCTGCCTGGTAGAAACCATCATTTCCTATGGCGTGACTGCCAAAACACGCAGTGCTGACTGAGTTTGGGAAAGAAATCTGTTCTTTCCATACAGCGAACCCACTTGCGTGATGGACGGCGTGTTTGCACTCACAGACCAGGTTTCTTCCTGACAAAGGAAATACCACGAGAAAAATTGTTGAGGGTTGGAAAGTATGACCGCTACGTCATTCTAGTACAACCAAATAGATCAACGTGTACCTCAGTTGAAAAATGATGATCGGATTCTGTCAGTCTTTTCTAAGTCAGAATACTGTTGTGTTTTCCCCCGTCTTGTCTCCTCATTAAAAAAAAAGTTATAAGAATTTGTTTTTAAATATCTCTTTCTAAGTGATCTTTATGTATCTGGCTGCGATCAACGTTACAGAAAAAAATGTCTTGGTCAATTTTAATGACACTTGAAAAAAAAAAAAACTAGAAATTGCCTCTTTCTCATTCAACCTCGACCCCTACTCTCCACACCCTTTCCACCACCACCATCCTACACACACACACACACACACACACACACACACACACACACACACACACACACACACACCATTTCAGGGAGTCTACTTCAGTTCCTGAACACGTTGTGCCACTAATGCATCCCATCATACCCCAACCAGTTCCACGCCCTACAGCCCAACTAGATTCTGGCTTATTCGTTTGTTAAACATCTGCCCCTTTTTGTTGCTTCCCCATTCCACCACCCCCCCCCCCCCCCCCCCCCCCCCCCCCCCCCCCCCCCCCCCCCCCCCCCCCCCCCCCCCCCCCCCCCCCACCTGGAACCTTCTCCACCGCTCTCTTCCTCCTGTCTCTTTCACTGTCTATCCTCACCCCACCCAAACCCCTCCTCTGACAAATCCTTGACCACAGCAGAGCTCTAAAAATGAAACTGACCCCTACCTCACCCCCAGTCTTGTTCGACATAATCTGCCCCCCAAATGCCACTCAGACTCGGACAGGACGCAGCAGTGTCACACTGACACTGACAGATTAAAACCATGAGTGAGTAATGAAGTTACACCCCAGGGGAGACGGTGTTAACTAAGTCTACTTGAAGGACCAGCCGATTGTCTGCCTTGGCTCAGAGAGAGAGAGAGAGAGAGAGAGAGAGAGAGAGAGAGAGAGAGAGAGAGAGAGAGAAGAAGAAGAAGAAAGAAGAAGAAGAAAAGAAACCAGCGTCAGACCAAAAAATATATCCGCTGGGTTGACAAAACTGCATTCCTCTAACCAATGAAAGGAAAGGGCAGAATTCCTCTTTACGCAAAGGCTCGGTCATCATGTGGTGAGATACACACAGACGTAGACAGAGAGTACGCTCTCTGTTCTGGCATGAACAGATTTAACACAGATAAGCTAGACCTTGATCCATCAGTGGGAATAAAAACAAACAACAACAAAAAATAAGACCTCTGTGTAAACACACACACGTACATACACACACACGCGCGCGCGCGCGCGCGCGCGCGCGCACACACACACACACACACACACACACACACACACACACACACGCTTTGCCATGCTGGAGGCCTTAGCTGTGTCAATCGTGAACAAAACGTACAATCGGTTCCCCGATCACAATAGAAAACCAGGTATGCTGTAGTTCGGAACTCAAGCGAAAAGTCTAAGGCTCTTTGAACAGTTACGCACGAAAGACACTTTCATCTTGTGTGTATCACTGATGAGAGGGACTGTGTAAAGAAAGTAGTGCGTGCACTGCGTGCACCTAGCCTTTGCCAGTGCAAGAAGCACCATACGTGTGTTTCAAACTGAACAGTTTGACAAGCTCAGTTATTAAGTGTGGCGAACAAACAGCCAACCTGTGAGCAGGAGGCAGAGACAGATATCCAATAACTTCCACTGGAAGTGCTGAATGCCCTCTGAATGTGCCATGGACTTCCAAATGGCTTAAGCCGAAGGTATTCATCCTCTGCCTTCCTGATTTATGTTGCAGGTCAAGCGTTTTGGAAGTACTGGTGCTGGCAGATGGAGACAAACGGGCGCAAAAGTTGGCCGTCTGCCTGGTTGAAACCATCATTTCCTATTGCTTGACTACCCAATACATAGCGCTGATTGGGCTTGGGGAAAGACATCTGTTCCTTCCAGACAGCCAGCCCAGTCGTGTGACAAAAACAATGGAAGGCGTGTTTGCACTTACAGACCAGGTTCTTTCTTACACAGACAATACCGTAAGAAAAGCTATTGAAAGTTGAAAGTACGCCAGTGAAATCGCCCAAGTGTATTCAAGTAAATCAAAGTGCACCTCGGTTGAAAAATTATGGCTTTTCTTAATCTTTTTTTCAAGTCAGATTCCTACAGTGTTTGTTTGTTTGTTTTTGTCTTGTCTTCCCATTACAAAATCGCAATAGGAATGGTTTGGAATATTTCTAAATGGTCACTCTAATATGTTTGCATGCAACTACGCAGAACATTTTCCTTTCAAAATTTCCTGAAACTTGGTGGACAAGCTTGGTATCCCAACTCCTAACCCCCTTCCCCCGCCCCACCCACTATTAGCCTCCACATGCACACCATTTCAGTCAGTTTACAAATTCTGCCACTAGTACATGCCATCATACCAAACCAAACCAACTCTTTATCTAAACTACGATTTTCAGTCAGTTCATTTGTAAAACAGCTGTACTGCTTGCTTCCTCCTCCCCCCCCCCCCCCCCCCCCCCCCCCCCCCCCCCCCCCACACACACACACACACCAAACCTTTGCCTCTCTCTTGACGAATATACGGCTATTGTAGAGCTCTGAAAATGAAACTAACCTCCAAGCCTCCCTCCCCCACTCCTCTTTGACGCGATCCGCCCCTGATTGTCACAGAAACTCGGATACGACGCAGCAGTGTCACTCTGACACTGACAGGTTAAAGCCGACAAGGTGGAATGAAGTTATATGGTAGAGGGATGGAAAGGAACAGGGGGTGGGGTGGGGGGGGGGAGACAGACTGAACTGAGCCCAGTTGAAGGACTAGTCGATTATCTGTCGTGGTGAAAGAAGAAAAAAAAATGAAACCGGCGTCAGACCAAAAATCACATCTCCTGAGTGAACAATCTGCATTCAACTAGCCAGTGCCAGAAAAGGGGCGGAATTCCGTTTTACGCAAAGACTAAGGTCGATGTCTTGGAGTGCAAGCTGGGTGATAAGCCACACACGGACGTAAACTGGGAGTATAGTCTCCGTTCTGGCATCCATAGATGTATCACACGTGCAAGGAGAGAGTTATTCATCAGTACGAATAAAAACGTATAAAGACTTGTGCGAATTATGTATCCCATCCCGTGCACGCATCTCTTCCTCACACCTCCCCTCCCCCTGTCTCTCTCTATTTGTTACTTATTAAATTGGGGGTGGGGTGGTGGAAGGGTGTGAAAGGGAAGGGGGAAACCGATGGGAAGAAAGCGTCAGTGTTTGAGCGAGCCAGCGAGCGAGCGAGCGAGCGAGAGCGAGAGAGAGAGAGAGAGAGAGAGAGAGAGAGAGAGAGAGAGAGAGAGAGAGAGAGAGAGAGAGAATAGACGGAGAGAGTAGATAAGGGAGGCGGGGGGGGTAGATTAGGAGTAGAAGCAAACAAGGGGACAGGGAAGTAGGAAGTGAAGGTGAGAGTGGCAGAGTAAGTGGGGTGAGGGAAGGGTGCAAGGATAATGCGCACACAAGTTCGCACACAGCACGCAGGCACACACGCACACACACACACACACACACACACACACACACACACACACTCACACACACACACACAAGAGAGAGAGAGGACCACAGAGAGAGACAGACAGACAGACATACAGAGAGAGGCAGACAGACAAATGGATTGGAGGGATAGAGTGGAGCAGACAAGGTGGAGGTGGAGGCAGGGGTAGAATGGGACAGAGGTAAGCAAATGGACGTTGAATGAGAGGGTACAGACGAAAGGAAAGGCGGGCAGGGGGCGTGGAGTGAAGGCTGGGTTGAAGGGAAGGGGCAGAAAGAATGCCCCCCCCCCCCCCCCCCACACACACACACACACACACACACACATTAACAGACACACACACACACACACACACACACACACACACACACACACACGCACGCACGCACGCACGCACGCATACACGCACACACACATCGCCCTTAGCGGGGTGTAAGGGGAGAGGGGGTTGACGAAATGAAAAGAATTATGTCGAAGAGATAACGAGGTCGGGAGAGTGGGAGTTGAGCGGGAGAAGAAGAAACCAAGAAACCATGTTCGCTTGCTTATTTTTTGCTAACACACACACTGGGGAACTGCTGTGGTCAAAAAGGTGTATATGTATGTTAATTCGCTGTCTGTGTTTACATTTGGGCAAGGGGTAGGAAGAAAGTGTGGAACAAGCGGCAAAACAGCAGGGTAGGGAGGTAAAGAGAAGGCCGGGATGGGGTGAGGAGAGAAGGGGGAGGGGGAATGGGGGAGATAGGGGTGGAGACAGGAAAGTGAAGGGTGTGAGGGAGAAGGGAAGGGGGTAAAAGGGGGATGTTGAGAGAAAAACGGAATGAAAGGTAGCGGAGGGGAGGAAGGGAAAGAGGAGAAAAGGGGGGGGGGGGGGGGGGGGGGGGGTAGCATTGGGGAAAGAGAAGCGGGGAAGATACACGTGCACGTCGTCCAAGTGAGGCTGGAAAAAAACTTAGGGGTGAAAGTTGCTCTGTAACATATATAACATAACGGCCACCAACTCGTAAATCAAGCAGTGATACAAAACAAAGCGATATACAAACTGATGCGAGGGACAGAGTGAGAATCCCAGTCATTCTGCCCACCAATCAGCAGACGCTACTGTTGATGGTGCATGGGTAAAACGGTGTGGCCCATATTAAGAAGAGATTTCCCTCCTGATCTGTACCCTTAAGAGACAGTTGTTATCTTGTTTACATCGAAGATGCAATGGATGATTAACACACAGGAACTGAACCTGAGAGCAGATCATTGTAACTAACTCCCCAGTTTTTGTACGCATAAAACTAAAGTATTACTTTATGTGATTTGTCCACTTCTGTAAACTTTTTGATACACAGCAAAAGGACCATCTACCTGCTGGGAGCCTGAATGTTGAGCCTTGGCCTATCCAGGGGAGAGCGGACGGTCCGGGCCTTCTGGACAAACATACCCCCTCCTCCTTCACGGACCGACAATAATTGCATTCGCGGCTCATTCCCGCCGCCCCCCTTTTCTCACTGCAGAAGGACCTTCACCAACTCTTCTGGATTTGCCACTCCTCACGTGATTAAACCGCCCCTGCTACCTGCATTGTTGATGCCAAGACACAGACATAGGCTATTAATTAAAAGACTGTTCATTTGCCTGGTCAATGTCAATTTTTCTGCTCATGTCACGCTCCAGGTACAGAACACTGACTGACTTTAGGAATACTTTTCCCCAACCAGGCAGCTACGACAGTTGCGTGACGACAACAAACGAAGAGATGCTGACAACCTGGGAACATTTCTTTTTTTAATTAATTTAAAAAAACGGGTCTGTTCAGGTCAGCCACCAGGGAGTTAAAGCTAGGTTTAGTTGTGGTAAGTCGATCAAGTACAGGGGACAGTTGGCAAGCCAGTTACAAATTACGGTCACACAAACAAGCCATCAAAACAACAAAAGACCCTCCGCCCCCCTCCCCCTCCTCCCCCCATTGACATCACACTGTACCATAATAAATGGACTATTGAGTCCTCAGGAAATAGACACACACACACACACACACACACACACACACACACACACACAAACACACGCACACGTGCGCGCGCGCGCAGGCGCAAGCACGTCTGCACGCACGCACACGCACACACACACACAACACACACACATAGGCGCGCGCACACACACACACACACACACACACACACACACACACACACACACACACACACACACACACACACACACTTGTCCTACCAGCTAGCCCAAACGTTCCACTATGGATCAGCTGTGTCAGGAAGTACTGGTATTGACAGGGAGGGGAGAGAGTTGCTGGACAAAAAGTACTGTTCGTGTGCCCGGTCGGAATCATTATTTGCGATCGCGTGCCTCCCCAGTGTTACATGTACCACCGACTGGGTTCGCGGGGACTGGGTAAGAGGGGGAGGGAGGAGAAAGAAGAGGAAATGAGGGCTATGGATCCGACGGCGTGAAGCTTTCTATCCAGACAACTATGCATGGTGGACGTGTTTGCATTCCCAGATATCTGTGAATTGAAGACATGTTTCCACACCGACAGACTGCCTTTTCCCCCCTCAAGAAAACACACTGCAGGTTTTTGCCTACGGTTTTAGCTCGACTCAGTCGACACACACAGGAATTCACCATGAATATCAATACTTTTGGGGGAAAATTATATTGCTAGGGGTGAACGGTGTAAGGCATGAGTTGGCGGCAGGGTGGGTGGATGTTGTAGTTGTGACAATTCATGTTGCCATCATTTCACTAAATCCAGACAGACCTCTCCACCTCAAAATTGAACCATTAGTATTCCATGACCAAAAGGAGTATTTTTTTTTACCTTGAACTTTAATATCGATCTTACATCGCGCAATTCTTGCAGCCAACTTTCCGCGCTGTACTCACACTCAAACACTCACACAACTAGCAAACGTGCGTTACACACACACACACTGCACGTATCTTGTTGATCATCTCGTTAAAAAATAATATTATAATGTCCTCATCCCTTTCACTATCACCCCCTACCCCCGTCCCCCCATCCGACCCCCCCCCCCCCCCCTTCCCTCCCGCCCACACACACAGATTGACAATCACACACACACACACACACACACACACACACACACACACACACGCATGTATACCCCCTCGTACAGTTTACTATTTCAATACTTTTCTTCTCTTTGTACTACCATCCCACCTCCCCCGTCTTTTTGGGGGGGGGGGGGGGGGGGGGGGGGGGAGTGGGGGTGGGGGGGGGGAGCTGATTAAACATTTTTTCTGAACGTATCCAAGAGAGAATTAGATCGGTTTGTGTTTTGCAGCCAGCAGCACCACAATTCAGTCTGAAAAAAAAACTTTCTCAAGTCGGCTCAGTTCCACTCCTCACCCTAAACACGCCAACATGCTCAATCCACCTCACCTCCAT
Source organism: Conus betulinus (assembly GCA_016801955.1). NCBI lineage: Eukaryota > Metazoa > Mollusca > Gastropoda > Neogastropoda > Conidae > Conus > Conus betulinus. The sequence goes on from JADBJO010002843.1 coordinate 179,695, forward strand.
CTCTCTTCCTCTCGTTCTTTCACGGGGTCTTCGTGCTTGATGAACACCCGGTGAAAGCCATGAGCGCCTGCCGTCGACGTGGGCCACTTCTTCATTAATGTTTGTCCCAGAATTAAAGTTGTAATAAATAGACAGATAAATACATAAATAGGCAGATCGGTAGATAAATAGATAGAGGCAGATAGGTAGGTAGATAGATAGATACATAAATAGACAGATAAATAGATAGATGTGTAAATAAACTTTAATCACGGAGCAGGGGGAAAATGGGCAAGTGTGATTTCACGGGATATCCTCCTACGAGCGTGAATGGACTGGGAAGAGGTGGACAAGGACAGAGAGAGGGACACTGAAGGGTTGGGGTGGTTGAGGAATGGGGGGGGGGGGGGGGCTGGGTTGGGTGTAATGGGCAATACCTGGTTATTGTGATGTGATGGGCGCGTGGAGGTGGGGGAAAGAGGTGTGTGGGGTGGGGGCTGGGGGCTGGGGGTGAGAGTGTGAGAATATCTGTGAGTTGTGTTCGTGATGTGATGACTGGATGGATACCTGGCTTCGTTCTTGTCGTTACAGTCCCTGAGGAAGACCTTTCAGAGGTCGAAATATTGGGAATTATTTATGAGTCTGTTGTTTTATCCGTTTTACGCACATATATATTCATGATATACATTTTCCAATTTACTTCATCTTCAATTTTTTTTTCCCTCTCAATTTCAAATCTTTGCCAAGTCATTATTATAATGATGGAAGAATTGTTAACCTGCACTTGTTTCCCCACTACTTAATTGTTCAGCATTATATTGTTTGGTCAATCAGTGGGTGATTGCATCTCTTACGAGATCCAAGGAAAGGTTGTTCTGCACAATTCTTAGCCACTGACAATGCTTGGGTTGTTGAACGGCAGAGCTGACCACTCAGACTGTTCCATCTTTTGATCTCCCTTGCATCCTTAAATGGATCCTCAAGCATAGGCTCAAAGATTGTCCCTTACATTTTATACTGCTTGCGTAATGTTTCTAGTTTTCAACAACTTTTTCCTCCTCATGCTTTCGTTTTGTTTAATACTACTACCTTTCGCTGGCTGCTTTGGGGGTGCTGTTGGATTCTTTTTCGAACCCTTGGCGGTCGGAACACCACAGAATTATGGACTGTGGTGTGTCTCTATCTGACGCCAAGAGCACAGACACAATCAGCCGTGTCTCCATGATGAGTCCGATCCAGCAGACGAAAGGCCTCGGAGCAGGCGATACATATAGATCTGTCTTCGAGGCCTCGGAGCAGGTGATACATATAGATCTGTCTTCGAGAGGGATTGCGATAGTTTCCTCATGCAGCTAGTGAAGGTTTTTAATATTCATGATATACATTTTCCATTTTTTTTCTCTCTCAATTTCAAATCTTTGCCAAGTCATTATTATAATGATGGAAGAATTGTTAACCTGCACTTGTTTTCCCCCACTACTTAATTGTTCAGCTAGCTATATATATATAGGTGGTGGTGATTATATATATATATATCCATCCTTCGTGACTTTTTCACCAGAAGAACGGTGGATCAGCTTTGCTTTCTCCCAGCTTCTCTGTGAATACCTCCTACTCACCCACCGACCCACCCATCCACAGGGTCCCCTACGCCTGTCCCCCTCTTAGGATTTTCAGCGACGACCGTTTTTCGCATGAGCCAAACTGAATGTGAAAGGGGATCAACAACCTTGGTACAGTGGTTATCGAGAGATGCTGACTGAAAAGTCATGGGTACTAGTCCTGACAGAAGCAGGTGTATATTGTGTGTTTGAATGCCTCCTACTCACCGATTCGCCCACCATCCACAGGGTCTGAATAAGAAATTCAAGGAACTATATTGTTGAAATTTAGTTAGCCTCTTCAAAACAGTCAACCACTGTGTTAAAAGTCTTCTTTCCACTCCTTATCATATTTGGTGTTCCTCTGAGCATAGCATTTGTGGAGGAAATCAAAAAGTGAGATGATGAATCATAAGGAACCAACTGCATTCAAAATTAAACAGACACAAAAAATTAATAACTCTGTAAGTTGTACAAATATTTCTATGCAGCATCAGAGAACAATGGACATGAAAAACAGAAATGTATAAAGAGGCGTCGCACGCGCAGTTTCACGTACACATTCACGCACACACACAATACAAATATGAAACACACACACATGAGCGCACGCGCACGTACACACTCACGCACGCACGCACACAATACAAATATGAACTACACACACACACACACATATGAGCGTGCGCGCACGTACACACTCACGTACGCACACACACACACACACACACAGACACAGAATGGCCACCCAGGATAAAACTTTGTGCATGCTATGTTTTCACGTTTTCAATTCATCATGGACCCCATTCTCAGATACACTCGAACGCTGAAATTAAAGTTCAAACAGAATTCCACAGTACTGAATCTTGTGCGAGATCAATCCCGATACATAGATTCCTAATCCCCAATGGATTAGTTGCTAGGATGCAGCACAAACTGAAAAGAGCGACAGTAGCAGCAGATCACACACGCATCCCAACGCGGCAACACCATGAACAATACAATCATCTCCCTAATCTAGCACTGCGGTCAAGGTTCCCATATATGCACATGCAATCGTCTCCTTCTCTAAAGGATATTACCGTATACACACTTCTACACCAGTTTGCATTGCAAATTTGTCTAGCTGTCAAGTTCCACATAGGATGTATTTTCCATTCAGGTTGACGTCTTCATGTGGTACATTTGTGCAACATTACAAGCATACCCCTGGAATGCCGTGATCTTGTTCTGGCATAGCTAGATTAATTCTGTTAGCAAATGGTAGGTTACATAATCTAATTTGTCTAAAAGCCTGCTTTTGCAGTTCTAGGAACCAGTGTGGGATTTTAGTTTTTAGTGTTAGTTTCATGGCATGTCATACAGTCCGTGAATTTTAAGCCACATCTGCTAAGCAGTCTGCAGTGCAAAGGGAAGACATTTAAAGAAACAAATAAAGAAATGAATGATTAATAAATAGATACATAAGTAAGCAGATTGAAAAATAATAAGCAAATGAGTTTGGAAGGTTCGTAGCACCTGTAAATATTAGAATTCTATGACTTGTCGGAAACTGCGATTTAACCTGCGGAGGTGAGAGAAGGCTGGATTGAGGGGGTGGTAGTAGAGTCAACAGACGGAGAGGGGGATGGTGTACGGCGAGATATATCAAAAGGCGAAAAGTTCCTCAAGCGACTCGCTATGTTTTATGATAAGTCTGTGCGTCTCCAGTTCTAATCGCTGTTTGCAATGAATCGTAGCAAGAGCCCCCACATTTTCCATAAGTTTTTTATGCTAAACATGTGAAATCAAGGCTCTCTGTCTGTCTGTCTGTCTGTCTGTCTGTCTGTCTGTCTGTCTCTCTCTCTCTCTCTCTCTCTCTCTCTCTCTCTTTCTCTCTCTCCTTGTATGTCATATGCACGACCTTACTTAGAAAGGACAGATTTCGACAATAAACTATGCCCTCTTTTTTTTTTTTTTTTTTTTTTTTTTTTTTTTTTTTTTTTTTACATTTTCCACTTTTGATTTCTCTCTTTCTTAAAGAGACTAAGCATTGTCGTGAGTAGGGGGCTTAGTTGGTGGTGTTCTGCGTATGCTGGATCAGAACAGGCGCCACTGAACACCACCGAAGTGACTCGGCAGCAGTGCAGTGTCTCCTCCGGTGGGTTGCCTCTTGACGACTTGACATTGACTGCTCCTTGTGGATTGGCGTGCCGGTTCTGCGGTGGGACTGATCGGGCTGTGGCTGTGGACGAGGTGTCGGAATGAGCGGCGTGGGTGCAATGCCACTGAGGTGGCACAGAAGATGGACAGCAAGAAAAAAAATATATATATATACATAAATAAAATAAAAGAGTCGATAACTTCAATAGGAAATGATGAATGCATTTGGTATGCTCAATGGTAGTCTAACTAGTGAAAGGCGAAGAACTTTTTTCTGTCCCATCTTGCTTTTTACTTTGCAGTTCGAGCGTGTGGAGTTGTGTTTCTGAGAGGCACAGATAAACTGGCGGAAGAGCGGGCTGTCTGCCTGGTCGACACCATCATTTCCTATGGCGTGACTTCCAAATACGTAGTGCTGACCAGGCCAGCACAAAGACATCTTTTCTTTTCAGCCAGCCAACCCAGTTGCGTGACAAAGACAATGCATGGCGTGTTTGCACCCAAAGACCAGGTTTCTTCTTAACAAAGAAAACACCAAGGGAGAAGCTACTGAGAGCTGGAAAGTATGACAGTGCAAGCACTCCTGTACACCCCAACAGATCAAAGTGCCCCTCGTTGGAAAAAATGTCAATGGGCTTTTACCTGTCAAACTACAGCCGTGGGTTCATTTTAGCTGTCTTGCTTCCTCAATATAAACAAACGAATCCTTCTCCAACGCCCTCTTTCCTATTTCTTCCCCTCTCTATCCCATCCCACCACAACCTCACATCTGACAAGTCTTTGGTCACAGCTAAGCTCTCAAAAAAAAAACCTACCTCCTATCCTGCTTCCATCCTGCTCAACGTGATCCGCAACTGCATGTCACTGGGATACGGGACAGCACGCAGCAGTATCACGCTCACACTGAGCGATTAAAGCTGTGAGAGCGTGATGAAAACAGTGAGTGTGTAATGAAGTTACACTGTGTGTGTGTGTGTGTGGGGGGGGGGGGGGGGGGGGGGGGGGGGACTAAACTTAGCCTACTTGAAGGACCAGCTGTCTTGGTTCAAAAACACACACACACACACACACACACACACACACACACACACACACACACAGACACAGAGAGAGAGAGAGAGAGAGAGAGAGAGAGAGAGAGAGAGAGAGAGAGAGAGAGAGAGAGAGAGAGAGAGAGAAAGAGAGTTGATTGTCTCGGTACAGAGAGAGAGAGAGAGAGAGAGAGAGAGAGAGAGAGAGAGAGAGAGAGAGAGAGAGATTCTAGCTAATACTGCTGTCCTCCCACATGCAACACGCAGTACCGTCTCAATACTAATTCATGATGGAAAATACGTACAGTCAACAAGATCCAATGACCGCTGATCCTAACTCCAGACTCGTGCAGGTGTCTTCGTTCGCCATTTCCATGATAAATCACGCGCCAGCACTAATTGAACAAAACCTCGCTGTGACCGCGCCAAATTAAATCTAACGGCACATCTCTGGACTGGATATAAGGGGCTTTACCCACCTCGGCTGCCAGGTCCAGCTATCTGTCTTGTGTTAGAACGCTGACGGTCGTACCATTTAGACTTAATGATTTTTTCCCTGCTGAATGGGCACATATTCTTTTTTCTTCAAACTACCCCATTTTCAGTGCCGCTCCAGTGACATTTGTCTGACGCTGCTCATTCTGACTGTGTCTGTAGTCACCAGGACTTGTCCCGTCCAAGCTCTGGCGCCGACCACCCAGAGACCGAGTCAATGTCAAGTCATCATAGGCATCCCACCTTGGAAGAACTACACTGCTGCTTCACTTTGGTGGCGCCTGTTCTGATCCAGTAAGCACAGAACACCACATACTCGTCGTTATTTCTATTCGTGAAAAAAAAAACGCATACTAGGATACAGTTACCTATGGAAAAGAAACTGATCCTTTAACATGCCTAAAACTGGCGGATAAATACAAATGTGATGATCCTTTAACATGCCTAAAACTGGCGGATGAATACAAATGTGACAGAGAAGACTAACTGCGCATTTGCTTTCATTTTCCCAACGTTAGCAAGGAAAACCTAATGACTTTAGGAGTTTGGCTGCAATGAATTGGATGAGGATAAACGTACGTAGATCCCTTTCTGAGGATCGCCAGTGTGCAATATGCTTCAGTATAGAATTCTTCAGATACGATCACACACCAGTTCCAATATAATCGTGAATTGAAGAAAAAATTCTTGAACAGATCGCCCCTTTCAAACTAAATCGAAAGCAGACAACAAGAGTGACTCCCAAACTGGTAATCTAGCGCTGTTATTGCCCTATGCGTGACTAAAAACAGCATCAATATTTCCAGTTTTTCCAGACGCTTCACAGTAGCACTATCCTAGAAGCAAACACGCGCCTCTACTTCTCTACATCAGTTTCAATGCAAATACGTATGAATGTCCAAATCCAAGCACTATACCCATGCACGTTTTCTTATGCAAATTCAGAGATAATTCACTCATAGTCTCTTTCTGTCTCAGTGCCTAGCTAAGCGATAGACGGGTGGCATCCTTGGGCACGCGGCCCGACTGGATAAAGAGGACGTCAATGTCAGCATCAGTATATTCTCATGGTCCAGAGCCCAAGCCTATAAAAGATGGTGACCTATCATCTAATCAGGTGGGGTCGACAGGTTTTTCTCTCTGCCACTGTAAGAGCTACTTCGTGTCAGACGTACGGGTAAAAAAAGAATCGATGCTGACAAGGCAGAAGAGACCTACTAAAGATTGTCTACGTGTGTAGGGGTTTATTTCCGTGTTGGTGTCACCACACGTACGCACAACAATAATGCTGTGTACGTGGATGGCTTAGACATCTCATTCAATCAGTAAATCAAAATTATTTTCCCCGCTAACACTTTCTGACTCTGGCATTGTTATGAAGAAAACGTTGTTTAGGTTAGTCTTACACATACATATTAGTCTGTCAATGGGAAATCGCATGTTTTAGGAGATCCAAGTGAAGGTTGTTCTGCAGGATTCTTGGGTGCAGTCAGCATTTATGTGACTGACAATGCTCTGTTATTAAACAGTAGAGCTGACTACTCTGACTGTTGACACTTTTTAACCTCCTTTGTATTGTTAAATGCATCCTCAAGGATATTTTCGAAGATCATCCCACGCCCCTCTTTCCTCTCGAAGCTATCACTTCCTAAATGATTATTTTAGTTCTTCGTCAACTTATTTCTTTTTTTTTTTTTTTTTTTTTTTTGCTGTCCCAATCTCTGCGCCACCTCAGAGGCAGTGCACCCACGCCGCATTCATTCCGACACCCCGTCCACAGCCCACAGCCCGGTCGGCCCCGCCGCAGCCCCGGCACCCGACAATCCACAGGGAGCAGTCACCGTTAAGTCGTCAAGAGGCAACCCACCGGAGGAGACACTGCACTGCTGCCGAGTCACTTCGGTGGTGTTCAGTGGCGCCTGTTCTGATCTAACATACGCAGGACACACACCTACTAAGCCCCCTACTGACGACAATAATTGCTTAGTCGCGGAGCCGGCGTGAGTGAGCTCCCCCTCCGGAGGGCGCCACCACGTCCGTCACGTCCAACGACAGCCCCCATGGACTCGCCGATACCGGTGACCCCGACGGAACCAAACCAAGGCCACAGACGTGGAGAGGACATCGAAACTGAAGTCACCATGAGAGCAGGGCATGAAGGGCCACAGAACTTGAGACATTTTTTTTTAATGCTGATCGATGACAATGAGGATGATGATGATTAAGATGATGCTACGGATTCCATTTCGGTCTGAGACTACATGACAGGGCTGTACTCTACGCTTCCTTTCATAATATATCCCGGCGTCAACCGGGCCCGAGAGATACAGACACCTGCAGTGTTGGTCAGGAAATTTGAGCAACACTCTCAGAAACGCATCCATTAAGTGGATGAAACTCGACTGTGTGGTCCCAATCTTCCCAACTGAGTCCGCAGCAAACTCAACTCTGGGTAGGAGCCGGTCGGGGCAGAAAAACCCACATGAATCTGATGGGATTCGAACCCACGACCTCCCAGCCGGGAGTCCGCGACGCTAACCACTTCGCCACGGCGGCTGGTTCGTCAACTTATTTCCATACAGTGCGTTCTTCTCATTAACACTTTTCTATCCTTCACTTTAAGGAACCTTAAAGAGAGCTAAACAGCAAATAGTCCTTAGAGGAGACACTTCCCTCAGACCAATGTTTTGACCTTTAACTAAGTGGATGATACGCAATTAAAACATCGTTTTATTGCAGCCATTAGCCTTTGTCTGGCCCTCAGTGGCAATGAATATTGCCAGAAGAGAGAGAGAGAGAGAGAGAGAGAGAGAGAGAGAGAGAGAGAGAGAGGAGACAGACAGACAGACAGACAGACAGACAGACAGACAGAGAGAGAGAGAGAGAGAGAGACAGACAGACAGACAGACAGACAGACAGACAGACAGACAGACAGACAGAGAGAGAGAATCGCGTTTGGTCTGCCTCGCTAGATCCATAATTAACGATTCAGACAGATGAATGATTAACGTGTACCGATCCAATGACATGTTCCAGTAAGGGAGAGAAGGTGTTTGGATTTATATATTGTTAAAAAACTAAAAGCAGCTCAAATCTGCGCAGCAACAGACTTGTGTGACTAATAACAGGAACATACACAACAAACCAACTTAAAATGCAGTATAATGTTTTTGTTCTTCAGTTATCGTCCTGTGTTTAGCTCCATGCGCTTGCTGTATTTGCTTGTTTGTTTAGCTTCACTGGATTCGTTGACTGGAAATTCAAATCTAAGATGAAAAGTCTTGTCGCCCTGTTTGGTGTGTAGAAAACGCTGTTAAAACAAATTGGACACAAGATTTATAAATCGAAAATTTTAAACAGATTATCAATTACAAAATAAACGATCTTAGATGAAGAAAAAGCAGTTTCAAGATGTGCACTAACATCACAACATATTAATTTAACAGTATCCAAAGATTAGAACACGTCGAATATATAGACCATTACTCCGCCTGCTATCACATAAAGGACAGTGTATATCCGTTTCAAAATTCAGTAAAAATTGCTTAATTCTAATTGCACTTTCTTCTCATTTGAAAATAATTCTACAAATGTTTCTATATATCACTATATAATATAGAGTAGAATAAAATGGAGTAAACACACTGTTCTTTCCACAGAACATTCTTTATGAAACCTGTTTTTCTACTTCCTACCAAGTTTGCTTTGTCATTTACGTCTTCTGCAGTGAACAGCGAGGATGCATTTGTTTTGTACATTTGTGAATAAAACACATTAACTCATGTGAATTGTGCGCGCGCGCGCGCGCGCGCTTGTGTGTGTGTGTGTGTGTGTGTGTGTGTGTGTGTGTGTGTGTGTGTGTGTGTGTGTGTGTGTGTGTGTGTGTGTGTTTTGCCTTCTAAAATGAACTGTTTGTACCTCTCGATCACCCCCTTCCCCAAGTATGAACACCACCACCACCAAATACCAAGCACATGAACTCATCAATATCCCGTCTGCATTTAGTTGCACAGTGAAACGACTGCAGGCGGAAATCTAAACAAATCTTAAATAAATGTCAGCGAACCGCCCAGAAAAACGTGGACAAACGAGTCACAAGACAAAACACAACGCGTTTCAACCTCTTAGGTCTTCATCAGGCGTTCAACGCCTTCTTCCTTGCGCTGAACTCAGAAGCAATCTGAAGCGATCAAAGCTAAGTGCATTTACGTTATTTTTTTCGTTTATGTTTCACCTGATGAAGACCTAAGAGGTCGAAACGCGTTGTGTTTTGTCTTGTGACTCGTTTGTCCACGTTTCTCTGGGCGGTTCGCTGACATTTATTTAAGATCCGTCTGCGTTTGTTAGTGCTTAGAGCCATCAACATCCCATCACAGTTCAGCTGTTCTCCAAGCTTATGGGATATGTTCGTCTGTAATTCAATAACAGAACCACGTACCGTCATGATGACACCAATCATGGTCCTAACCTCTACAAATGAAATTCGCAAGCATATGACTGTATTGGAGATAGGGGTACTTAACTTGACTGCAATGTCCTCTTGTTTTAGTTCGATCTAATGATGTCTGGACACGTTAGACCGACGGAAAACGTTATCATGTGGGATAGAAAAATGTTTGTTTTCTTTGTGTAATGGAAGCGGTCCTCTGACAGTTGTTTGTTCTTTTGTGGGTTTTATGCTGCTATTCGAAAGTCATCTGCTTGACGTTTTCTTCGCTCTTGCAAGAAAAGAATCTCCTCTAGGGCAGAAAAAAAAAATCGTTTTCTCCCACCAACACGAACTTTGTTGATTGCAAAGTGTCCGGCAAATATTAGGGTTTGAAAGAAGCATAAACTCTCTAAAATCTACAGCTTGGACCAAAAAAGTACTTGATCTAAATAAAAACGTGAAAACAGAACATTATGTCAATTCCAGACCAGACTACCTCAGCATCTCTTTTCGCCTGAAACCACCATCAATATTTCACACAGGCTGTGTCGCAATCACCTCCTCCCACACATACCGCACTCCTTACTTCTCAAACATCACTTTGCATTGCAAATCCGTGTGGCTCTCAAGACACATAGGCTTCCCACACACGTCTTCTTCATTAAGGAAACCTGATGAGAAATTCCACGTAGCTTCTTCAGGTTTATGACGGAATGAATATCAAAGCAACTGATTTAGCGTCAACTCAGCTTGACCGCAGCAAAATCGCGGTATAGTCTCTTGATCAGGTGGGACAGCCTTTGAAAAAAGATGACTGATCACCTAATTAGGTGGGGTAGACACGACTCTTCTCCCTGCCAATGTAAGATCTATTTTGTGTGAAACGTCTGGTTAATAACGAATAAAACTGAAGAAGAAGGGGAGACAGTTTTACCCCAAAGATGTCGTCTGGATACTATTACCATTTCCATGGCTGCTTGTAAACACAAATGGGACTGAATACTGAGCAGGAGAACCTGACAATGATCGCTGTAGTTAGACAAATGCTATTTGGTTGCTCGTTACTCGAAGAGACTACTTCCCGTCAAACGTTTAGAAAATGTATATCAGTATCGATCAGGTCAGTAAGGAAGGAAGGAGAGAGGCTCCAAAAATGCTGTTTTCTTGGGTATGCTTGCCGTTTCAGTACCATCTGGTATACAAAAGGAACATTTTCACGCTCAGTATGTGATTTGTCCCATCGTCTGAGTGAGAACGCACACAGTATTGTCTCTCCAAAAGTATATTATTTTCAATCTTCCCAGAAATAAATTTTGGTGCTGACAGGCAAGGAAGAATCCACACAGATGTTATCCACTCGAGTAAAACCGCTTCTTTTTGTTTTGTTTGTCTTCCTTTAACATGCAAAACTGATTTTTTTTTTTACGCTGAGTACACAGAACAAGAACATTCCCCATCTTTTTGGAAATTGCTGGGATGAGATGAAAAACACTTATGCTCTTTGAAGACAGTCATCCTTGTTATCTCTTTTTGAACGAAGAATATACGATGCGGGGTTAAAATTCTCAGTCACTTTTGAAGAGCAAAACACGATACCTCTCTCTGACTATGGTTCAAGTGACTCAAAGTGAATGAAGTGTACAGAGAAAAATAAGAGTGTGGTTCGGTGAATTGGCATTATGTATTACAAATTCAATCTGATGCTCAAAAGAGTGTTTGAATTCAGAGAGAGAGAGAGAGAGAGAGAGAGAGAGAGAGAGAGAGAGAGAGAGAGAGAGAGGTGTTTAGTACTATCATTATTGTACTTCGATTCCTTCCCATTCCCCTCGATTTTTTTTTTAACTCGCGTGAGTGTAACTAACTGCTAATTGTCATTCCTGTTGGTTCTGGAAATGATGGGAGGGGGGGGGGGGGGGGGGGGGGGGGGGGGGGGGGGGGGGCAAAGGGGGGGGGGGGGGCAAAGAAAGGGTGGAAACTATTTTTAATTGTATTTAATGTTATGTTTCGCAATATATTTGACCTTTTTGTCTCTTTGCTTGCTTGCGAATGCTTTTTTTTCTACCAAAATATTGCAGCTCAGAATTTGTGTGCGTCATTAGCCACAAGCATAATGGAACACACCGATGACCCCAGAGATAACTGATTCGCGTCTTAATAAAGGCGTGTAACCAACCTACACCGCGGATTGGAGTGAGAAGTCGGTGGGGCTACCATCAATTGCTGACCGACTTGCTGAAGCTGTAGACTTGGCCTTTTTTCTAAATCGCTTCACACTCCCTGCTGCAGGTTATCTTGCGAAGTCCTTTGAAAGCGTCATTACCCCCTTTACTTTTCTTTTGCAGCGCAAAGTTTTATTGCCAGCACCATTGTCATTTTATCAGTTTGTGCAGATTTTCTGGGATTTGGACTTTTTACGTCATCTCTCTCTCTCTCTCTCTCTCTCTCTCTCTCTCTCTCTCTCTCTCTCTCTCTCCTCCCCCTCCTCCCCCCCCCCCCCCCCCCCCCCCCCCCCCCCCCCCCCCCCGCCTCTCTCTTTCTCTCTGACACACAAGGGCGCGTGCGCGCGCACACTGCACGCGCATACGTGCTTGCACAGAGCATATTGAGAGTTGCAACATTTAGTAACGCTGTTAAAGTAGAATTCATTATAACACAAGTTTTCTTTCTTTCACGTTTGACAGACATTTATATTAAAACCAAAGTCAAAGAAAGAAAAAACAAACAAACAAAAAAAAACAAGAAAGTGCCCTTCTTACAAGCCTTTTGTGGACAGTATATAGTGGTACAAATAATAGTATCACATGTATTTATGTTTGCACATGTAAAATATGACGTAATTGAGTTCTATGTTGTTTTGTTCTTAAATTGAGCAGTTGTGAAATTTGATAAGTGTGATTTGCGTTTTATCTCTCTGTGTTCATGTTGTGCTTAAAAGATGCTTTTCCAATAAAAACAAAAAGTTTCAAACGAACCACAACTGGCAAAAGTAGCGTTAGAGATGCCCCTTGCTTAGCGTAAACTACGCCATTCATATTTCACACACGCACTGAGATTGTATGCCTTTCATAACACATTTCTTGCGCATGCGCGTGCTTCCTAAATGCCAGTTTGCATTGCAGATATGTATTA
>JADBJO010002843.1:200000-207500 GCA_016801955.1 Conus betulinus
AAAAGTTTTATAATACGTTTGGGACACCCCTCCTTGTAGTCGTAATTTACCATAGGTCATGGAGTGACAGCAAACATTGTCAGATTTTTTCCCCCACCATTAGGAAGAGGTTACTGTAATACACGTGGTCTCTTCCAAGAAGAAACGACTGGAAGAGGATCCTGTTCCTACGAACATAACCTTTTTTATGGAGGTTGCTGAATACATAACCTTTTTTATGGAGGTTACTGAGTATATAGCCTTTTTTATGGAGGTTACTGAGTACTGAGTTCTCTCTCTTACGGGTTATTAATTTAGTGAATGAACCATTGCTTCTCGTAGCTAGATCACGAATTACTGACGAACGATAGTTTCTGTCTGAACCTACGAATACCACTCGCTTGTGCTCGACTGAGATAAGTTGTTAAGAGTTCTGAGCTTGGAGCAGCTTTGATTCACCTGCGAAATCAATTCATAGCTGTTTCCATTTATTTCCAAAACTTGGAAGGTTGAATGTTTTCGTAGAGCTAAAAGTAAACGGTTATTTAAGAATTGAAAATGTAAATATAGGTCAGGACTCCCTCCCTCTTCCTACTCCTCCCTGCTAATTTCCATCAAAAACGAGTTTGCATGATCTCAAACGATTTCTAGAAGATGTTGAGCAATCTTTTTCTCCTACAACTTAGCAAGATGTTGAACCTCATCAATTTTGGATCGCCAGTTTCAAGATTGGGCAAATAAGATCAAAGACAAGAATCGCTGAGATCGCAAATTCAATTATCGATCTAGAAGTTCTTTCAGTAAAGAATGGTGCTTACACTGACACCAGCGATGAAAAAAGGGACTCTCTGTCAAAAAAAAAAAAAAAACTTTACTAAACTAAAGCAAAAGGGTTTATAATAAGTCTGTACAGTAGTTACCTATCTGTCACGTAAGTCACGGAATTGTCTCACAGAGATACTGCCACCACCACCACCCTTCCGCTTTCCTTCGGTATGGTGCTGTTTGTGAGGACTCGCTGTCTCTTGACGCATTCTGACAAATCGTGGAATTGTGACATTCTGCTGTGTAACAGGCTTATGAATGAGACCCAGCGGACACATAGGAATTAACCCAACGCGCCAATCAGGTCTTTACTTCCTCGTTAACATGATCCGTGCCATTTCCTTTGTCTTCGCCACAGGAGCGTTCATTGCCGGTGTTGATCAAAGCGAGAAAGGATAACCGCCTTGCCTTTGTTTTCCTGCTTTTTTTTTTTTTCTCTATTGGGGTCCCGTTCAACCACGAAAGTTACCAACAGTTTCAGAGCACTACAATCACTGCTTCGGGCGCTCTAATCACTGCATGCCGTGACAGATTTGTTCAACTGGTGGGCCTGCCTCCTCAGGTAGCCACACAAAGCCAACTTGATGTTTTCCGCTTACAAGGTCGGTCCAATGCCCACATGCAGCCTTTGAAAGTGCGTAAACCATCGTGTATGTGCTTCAAACTGACAATTGGACACTGTCTGAGGCACACTGTGGCAAAGAGAAAAACCAACACTTGAACAGTGGGTAGACAGAGAACTAAGAGATGTATGCCTTCCGTATGCACAGTGGAAGTCAAACTATCGGGAGGGAAGATATATATTTTCTCCCCTTCTTAGTCTGTACCGCAGGTCAAGCGTTTTGGAACTACTGGCGCTGACAGGCGGAAATAAGCTGGTGAAAAAGCTGGCAGTCTGCCTGGCTGAAACCATCATTTTCCTCTTGCGTGACTACCATAATACATAGCGCTGACTGGCCATGATCAAAGAAATCTGCTCTGTCCAGACTGCCAGACCAGCTGCGTGACAGAGACGATGGAAAACGTGCTTTGCACTCACAGACCATTTTTCTTTCTCACCGTAAGAAAAGATATTCAGAGTTTGAAAGTATGGCAGTGAAACCATTCCAATACACCCCAACAGATCAAAATGCGTCTTGGTTGCACCATGGGAATGAGCTTTTGTCATTCCTGTTTTTTTTTTTTTTTAAGTTAAAATGCTGCAGTGTGTGTTATTTGCTGACTTGTCTTCGCCTTATCAAAAAAATCATGATTAGATCTTGTTTTTAAAAAATGTATAAAAGTCTGATTGCAATCAATTACACAGAAAATCAGCTCGACCAATTTCAGTGGAACTTGGTGGAAAGATTGAGCGAAGCCTAAGAACTAGCCCCCATTGTAAGTGCTGCAGCAGATACGGGTCAAAAGCAACGTCACAAATTATTTCAGCACCTTACGCAAAGACTACTGAACTGATGCTTATGAAACTTGGTGGAAATACAAAATGTGTCAAAGGAAGTGAATGTTAACTTTTTGTTGATGCATGGTGCTGATTCAGGTCAACCCGCAGACTGAAGATCAATTGAATGGTGGCGGAGGTCTTCACTCTCCCCATTACCCTTCTTGTTCATAATCCGACAAAGGCGTCTTCTTGTCATTTTAACATTTCAAAGTTCAAGAAATGTATGGTTTCGGAAATCAGCTGGACTTACTACGTCACTCCCAAGCTTTTAAATTTCCACATCTTAATCGCCTACCTCCTCACAGATATATTTTTGCTCGTGGAGTCGTCTCCCTTCCGACTTGGACAGCACATTCAACACACTGAGCAGATGTAATCTGTGTGAACAAGTGACCGTACTTTACTACACTGGATTGAACTAGGTTTTAATGCTTGTGCATGCTATTTGTCCCACTAATGATCGCATGTACAGTGAAGACAACGTATTTTCGCTACCTTCCAGAAAGATACCATTCTGAATTAAGGATTTTTGCGACTTTACTGACGAGCGAAGAATCGCGCTGCTTACAGCCAAGCCGATCACGGTGGCTACTAAAATGCCACTTGCTGACTCATCTAAACCGCCATTACTGTTTGCTTTCGGCATAATTATGTAAAATCATATCAGTCTGTGTTCTGTGACATAAATCCTACATTATTTTTGTAGGTTTGGTCATAAGCCATTCATTTTTTTGGTCAAAGTTTCTTTTCAGCTTCGTTTTTTTTTTTTTTTTTTTCTTCTCATTTGCACGAGTGGGGTTTGAAAATTGAACGGCATACGAGACTGCCACAGTTTAATGCTAAATGGCTCCAGCGGTGTGGTAAACTGTAACTGCCACATGAGCAAACACCGTGGCAAATAAACACATTATGAGACCAGGTATAGTCGCTTCTAGGTGAATGGGTTGGATGGTTGGTTGGGTTTTTTTTTTTATTGCTGGCTGTCTTGTTGGGCTTCCAACTTGTTTGTTTGTTTCGCTCTTCCACCTCTAGGCCTCCCTGCTGCTAAATTACTGGAATGGGTGCAGTTTAATCATTTAATTGAGACTGTACATTGTGGCTCAGATACTTCTCACAGGTTTGTATTATTTCATTTTCGTATCAGCGCGTTTTATAAGTCAACTGGCTTCAGTAGTTTAATGTACAGTTGTATATTACAATTGAATCGTTTGTATAATTCATGCAGAGCAACATACAAGTTTTAATGGATAAACAAATATGGTCCTTATATACTGGGATCCGTCTATGTGAAAATGCATCTGTTTTTCTCGGTGGGATTGTATGGAAATACTCTTATTGCTAACTGTGCGAAACAAATAACTTACGTTGCTGGTGTTGAGAGAGAGAGAGAGAGAGAGAGAGAGAGAGAGAGAGAGAGAGAGAGAGAGAGAGAGAGAGAGAGAGATTCTTGTCAATATGCCTCTCTTCCCACACGCCACACGCAGTACAGTATTCAATACTAATTTACGATGCAAATACTTTATAGCTATTAAGATCCAATCCACTCCAAACACTCGCAGGTGTTTTCGTTCGCCATTTCCATGAAAACAGTGCGCCACCACTGATTTGAACACAGCCTCGCTCTGGCCGCAGCAAATGAAATCTAACGGGACGTGTCTGGACTGGATATAAGGGACTCTACCACCTTGGGTGCCAGGTCCAGTTATCTGTCTTGTGTTAGAACGCGCTGACGGCTGTACCCTTTTACACATTTTTTTTTCTGTGGGTGGACATTCAGCCTTCTCTCTTGTTGTCTCATTTTCTTTACGTTTCCAGTGGCTTTACTGTCAGCCGATCCTTCCTGTTGTCCATACATTGTCATCATGGTCTGTCCTGCCGCAACCTGGAACTAGCAATCCACAGGGACAGCAAAGGTAAAATCATATGCAGAACGCCCAACTGGCGCCAACCATGGAGAAGATAAATAAACTCTCGCTCTTCGTTTTCATTGTCCTGAATTGTTGTTTATCTGGCCTGAAGAAGATCTATGAGGTCAAAACGTGTCGAGTTTTGTCTTATAATTTGTTCGTCTCTGTTTTTGGCGGACTCACTAACAATGTTTTAAAAAATTTCTTCATATGCAGCCTACCGAAGGAAACACTACTGCCGAGCCACTTCAGTGGTATTTGGTGGTGCCTGACCGCGTCTAACTTTCACAGAACACCACAGTCATATTCTTCGTTTCCCATCCACTAGAACTCCAACAGTGATAAAATGTCTTGGAAACTCTGATGTGTACATGAGTTTAGAATATTAATGATTTTATGGATTAAAAACATGTTTCTGTACATGTGAAAAACATATACTTTGATATTATTTACCCAATAAAGAAAAACCTAACTGAGCCTTTAACATGCCTAGAACTGACAGATGAATGCAAATGCGAGAAACAAAACCAATGTACAGTTTGTTTATTTTTGTTTTGGCATAAATGTCCAAACCAACACATTATTCCTCCACACATATTCCCATGCAAATTCAGTGATATTTCACATGTAGTATCTACTGGTTCAAAGAGATGGACGGACGTCATTCTTGAGTACGCAGCACGATTAGATAAAGAGGAAGTCACTGAAAGAACCAGTGTCTTCTCTTCATCCAGAAACCCAGCCTATAAAAGACAGTGATTTATCTTCTGATCAGGTGGGGTCGACAAGTCCGTCCTTTGCCAATCTTTGAGCTACTTCGTGTCAGACGTACAGGTAATAACAATTAGAAACCCGAAAAAGAGACCTACTGAAAATGTCTACGTAGGTTGGGTATTATGACCGTAGTGGTGTCACTACTCGTACACACGACAATCACGGTGTGTAGGTGAATGGGCTGGCCATCTTATCAAGTCAGTGAATCAATAATAGTTTGCCCAGTACGCTTCCTGAATCTGGCATTGTGATGAAGAAATAGTTGGTCTGCGAAACCTGATACAGATAAACTGGTCAGTAAGTGGGAGATTGCATCTCTCAGGAGATCCAAATAAAAGATTTTTCTGCATAGTTTTTAGTTGCTGTCAGCATTTATGTGCAGACGATGCCCAAATTATTAAACAGTAGATCTCCCCACTTTGACTGTTGACATCTTCTAACCTCCCCTTTTTCTGTAAATGGGTTTCCAAGCATAATCTCGACAATTTCCCTACTACTCTTTACACGATACCAGTAGTTTAGCAACTAATTTCCTTACGTGCTTTGAAGTGCTCTTGGATTCTGTTTTTGAGCACGTGGTGAGAGGAATACTTCGGAACTATTGAATGTGATATGTCTCCATTTGATATTAAGGCGTATCCAACCGATGAGTCCGAACCAGTGAACGAAAATATCTCTGAAGAGGCGATATGAATGAATGGTACTGCTTTCAGACTGGACTATGATGGTCTCTACATGCTGCTAGGCAAAGATTCTATATTCATAATTTAAACGAACTCTTGTTTCATTCCCGTTTCCTCCACTCTCATGGCCCTTTCCGTTTCTTTTATCGTGTTTTTCAATCTTTGCCCAGTCATTGTTTTGATGACGGAGTAAACGTTCGCCTGCACTTATTTTCTTTTTTGTTCTCTCTCTCTCTCTCTCTCTCTCTCACACACACACACACACACACACACACACACACACACACACACACACACACACACACACACACACACACACACGATGCGATATTCAAATTCAGAAAATCTAAAGCAATTTAAAACAAGATTAGGCGACTGATCTGAAGATGAAAAAGTAAGAACATATGCTCCTCGATAGAAATGTTCCAAATTAACAGTTTTTAAAGAACAGAAAACGTTGAATATGTGGGAAAATATTCCACATGCTTTCAAATTAACGACCAGTGTGTACGCTCTTCTCAAATTTACAGATTTGCTTGTTTCAAATTGAACGTTTTTCCAGTCTGAAATGAGTTTCTACAAACGTGGGCAATAATGAGCAGGATTTTGTGTAGTCGACGTGTTTCTAAGTATTATGGTTCAATTATATTGTGTAATAAAATGGAATGAATGCAGTGGGTTTTTTTTTCCATGTGACATTCTTTATGAGATTTGCATGTCTGTTTCCTACCAAGTTCATTCGTTATTTGTGTCTGCTGCAGTGTACAGCGATGATCCGTTTACTTCCAAAATTTGTGAATACGGCACACTGATCAACATGCTTTGTGGCTTTTCTTTCAAAGTCTTTTCTATTTTCAGTTCATTGTTTATGCATACACTCTTGCAATCACCCATCCTCTTTTCCCACTTTCACCACCACCACCACCAATAAGTATCACACACGTGAACTTATCAATATCCAGTCTGTATAGCTAATGCGTACAGCCATCGACATCCAATCACAATTCAGATTCACTCCAGACTCATAAGATATGTTCGTCTGCAACTTCAATAAGAGAATCGCGCACTGTCATGATGGCACCAATCTCGGCGCTAACAACGGGAAATAACATTTCATAAGCACGTGACTGTATTGGAGACAGGGGTACTTAACTCGGCATGACTGTGATGTCCACTTACTTGCTTTAGTTCGGACTGCTGGTATCTGGACTGTCCTGTCTGACTGAAAAATATTATCACATTGGAAAGACAAACGTTCTTTTTTTTTTTTTTCTGTGAGAATGAATGAAGTCTCTATGTATTGTTTGTTTTTTTGTGGACTTTATGTTGCTGGTCATAACTCATCTGCTTGACTCTGTCATTGTTACTGATAGAACAGAATTTCCTGTTTGAGATGAAAAGAAATTCTCCCACCAACACGAACTCCATCTGCCAAATATTGGTATTTGAAAGTAACCTAAGTTCCTGTAAGTCTACATCTCGGACTGAAAAAGACTTGGTCTAAATAAATACGTGTGAACAGATGATGCCAATTCCAAATCAGACTACTCTAGCATCTCTTTTTGTCTGAAACCACTATCAGTATTTCACACAGGCTCTGATATGATCAACTCCTTCCACACAAACAGCTCTCGCTACGTCTCAAACACCAGTTTGCATTGCAAATCGGTATGGCTCCCAAGACACATAGGCTTCCCACACACGTCTTCTTCATTAAGCAAATCCGATGATAAATTCTACGGAGCTTCTTCAGACTCTTGACGGAATGGATGCTTAAGCAAGAGATGCCACTTGTATATATTGATCAACTCAGGCTGACTGCAAAATGGCGGTATAGTCTCTTGATTCATTGGGCCAGCCTGCTAAAAAGCTGACTCATCAGTCTAGTCAG
>JADBJO010002843.1:210000-217500 GCA_016801955.1 Conus betulinus
AAAACACTCTTTTTGGTTCAGTTCCCTTTTACAAACACCAAGCAAGTCATCCAAAACCAATAATTCTACTGGTTTTCCAATTTCAATCCATAAAAGTATTCTTTTTTTTTTTTCCAAATTAGACTTACATTTGGGCACTAAAAAAGAAATGCTCAATAAGTCAATCTCATCAATACAGTAACCGCATTTATTAGAATCTGTTACTTTCATTGTTTTGAAGAATGGCATTTCTAGGGTAGGTATTGTGGTTTATTTTCATTGTAGTTCGTGTAACCGAACTTCTTTTCAAACTTTTCTCGGCAAAATCCAAAAACTGTCGTTGAGAACAATATTGAATTCTCTTTGCCAGACTTCAAAAGCGTGAGGTTTTAGATTCATTTCATCACCCGCCTTTAATAATAAAATCTTTATTTTCTTTGGTGTTACATTAAACTCACTTGCAATACATGACTTCACATGGATGTTTTCAAGATTCATTTCGCCACGTTGAATCCAGTTCATCCATTGACTTGGAACTGCGTTGCAAAGAGCGTTGTGTTCAAAAATTTCATTTGCTTTATTACAGTTGAAACTTCTTCTAAACCAAGAGTCGGTTTTTTATGTGCATGCACTATGTTTTGAACCCATTCAAATCTCTTTTCGAACCAATTTTGAAAATACAAAACCTTGCCCTTATCTTGTACTAGAGTGTTATGAAATAGCATTTGACTATGACGCTCTTCCTGTTTACATCCTCTAATCTAATTTATTTTTTAATTATCAAGATATGTGATAATGACTTCTTTCCAAAAGTCGTTTTCTATTTCACTCGCTTTTTGTAGCTGCTTTGATCTGCAGTTTATCCTGAAGATATTCGTTCTATAGCAAGTTTACCCAAATGCCATCTGGGTATAAAGGTCCAGTTCTCGTTAGTAGCACAGAACAGCTTTTTAACCCATTGTAAATACAAGCAGTTTTTAAATTCTAACATATTAATCATTTAAAATCCTCCTTCACTATAGTCACTTTCCATTGTTTTTCTTTTCACCTTCTCAGAAGCTTTACGGTTGCTATTTTTTTTTTTGCCAAATAAACCTAGACAACAATGTGTTGAAATGACTAAGAATTACTTCCGGGATCCCTATACATTGGATAACAAATGTCAATGGCTGACAATATAGGTTTTCACTATGACAATTTTTCCCATGCATATTGAGATTCCTTCTGCTCAATTTGTTTTATCCAATTATGGATTCTTTAACTCTACTTTTCCAATTGTCTTCAATATTTCTAACCATTATGTCTGCTAGGAAACAAATTGCAAGGATTTTCATTTCATCATGGGAAACGGTAAATTCCGTTCTTCTCCTTCTTTACCTAGTCGTATTGCTTTGGTTTTGTGCAAATTCAGTTTAAGTCCTGAAAAGTTTTCGAACGAGTTAAGTATGTTTAAAGACATTATCCTATCCCCTCTACTTTTAAGAAATAGTGTCGTGTCATCAGGTAATTGCTTTATTTTTAATACTGTGTGAACATTATTTTTCGGTATTATAATACCTGACATAGGACTGTTTCTTATCTTTATTGCCAAAATCTCTACTGCTAAAATAAAGGCAAGGGAAGAGAATGGGTAGCCTTGCCTAAATCCACAATTAACATCAAAAGCCTCAGAGATCCATCCACCATGGTTAATACTACTCTGGCAATTGCTGGTTAAAACCGATATCCATGTCTGAAAGCCATTGTCCCAAACCAAACACTTTAGAAGCATGCAAGACGATTTTTTTTTACATGTGGAGTCGAAAGTTTTAGAATAATCTAGAGCCACAAGGTATCCTGATCTACCCATTGTATTTACATAATTTATTGCATCATCTATCGTTCTTAAAACTGTTGCTATGTTTCTACCCTTTACGTAACCTCCTGATCCTCGTTACCAATTTCGTTATCACCATTCCTAATCTCACCCGCTAAGGTTTTTGCCAGTATTTTGTAACAAGTGTTTGCTAATGTAATACGTCGCCAGTTGTTTAACTTATCTCTTTCTAAATCATTACCTTTGTGAAGTCAGGCTATGTTACCTCGCCTTAATGTAAAAGACAGTTCTTCTCTATTAAATGAATCATTGAACGAATCGGTTGCTTGACGACCCATCAGTATCCAACCACCCTTCAGCTCCAATCCAGACCTGTACCATATCTTTGCACACTGTCATGATGGCACCAAACCCGATTCTTACATTAGCAAATCAAATTCACAAGTATGTGACTGTACTTCAGACGGGGATTAAACCCAGCTTGGGTGTGCAAAGTCCACATACTTGTTTCGATTCAGAATTGCTGGTGTCTGAACAGTCTAGAGTGAAAATAATATTATCATGTGAGGTGGGCAAATATTCATGTTCACTATGTGAAAAATACAAGTCTGTGAGTATTGTTTTTCTTTCGTACATCTCATAATGCAAGTCGTAACTCATCTGCCTGATTTTTCATTTTTACTGAAAGAAGACTACTACTCTCTGAGGGAGAGAAAGTGCTTTTCTCTACCGACGAAATTTGACTGATTATTAACTGTCTGCCAAACACTGTTGTTCGAAAGTAACATAAACTGTTTTAAAAGCTACATTTTAGACTTAAAAGGCATCAGTCTCAATAACAAATTGACAACGGAACTTGACATCGATTCCAGGTCAGACCACCCGAGCATCTCTTTTGCCTGAAACTACCATCAATATTTCACACAGGCTCTACTGCAATCAACTCCTCCCACACAGACAGCTCTCCCTACTTCTCAAACATCAGTTTGCATTGCGAAATCCGTCATATGGCTCTCAAGACACATAGGCGTCCCACACACGTCTTCTTCATTAGGCAAATCCGATGATAAATTCTACGCAGCTTCTTCAGCTTCATGACAGAAGGAATATTTGAGCGAGCAATGGCGTTTGTATATGGTGGTCAACTCGGTTTGACTCCAAATAGCAGTACAGTCTCTTCATCCAGTCGGCCCGCCTTTGAAGATGTTGACTAATAATCTAATAAAGCACGGTAGGGTAGACATGTCTCTTCTCTATGCCACCGAAAGGGCTGTCAAACGCCTGTGTAATAACGATTAGAGCTGGCCAGAAAGGACAGCCCTACCTCAAATTTGTCATCTGGATACAATTACCATGTGTTCAGTTGCTTCTAAACACAAATACAATTAAATCTCAAGCAGGCGAATCTGATAATGATCGCAGTAGGTAGACTAATGCTATTCGCTTTCGCGCTACTTAAAATGTTACTTCCCGTCAAACGTTCAGTAAAAATGTATATCGGTATTGGTAAGATCGATACGGAATGGGAGACACCCCAAAAGTGCTATCTTCCTGGGTATGTTTGCCATTTTTTTGTTATATCTCAAGTAAAAAACTATAATTTTTTATGCTCATTATGTGGATGTTCTGATCATCTAATTGAAAGGGGAGGCACCATTAAACATTACTGTCTCTCCAAGGGTGAAGTATGTTCAAACTTTTTGAAATAAATATCGGTGTTGACAGACCAGCGGGGATCCAAACAGATGTCATCCACTTGAATGAGGCCACGTATTCTGTGTGATATTTCACGCTGAGCACACAGAACAAGAAAATTCCCCGTTTTTTTTTTTTTTTTTTGATACTTTGGCCGGGTGGTGAATTATGAAAAACACTCATTCTCTTTGAAGATAGTTATATTGGTTATCTCTTCTTTGAAGAAGAATATGCGTTGCAGGTTTAAGTTTCACAGCGACATTTGGAGAGCAGGACGATATACCTCCCTGATCTGCGGTTCAAAAGACTCAAATTGGCCGAAGTGTACAGTAATAAATAAGAGTTCGGTTGGTTTAATTGGGATTCTGTATTGCACATTAACTTTCATATTCAAGGAGAGTGTTTGAATTCCGGGGGAGGGGGGGGGCGGTTGGGAGACAAAGACAGAGAGAGAGAGAGAGAGAGAGAGAGAGAGAGAGGGGAGAGAGAGAGAGAAGGGCGGGGTGATGCGGGGTGATATTTTAAGTAGTACGTCTGTCCGTTCACGTTTCCAATACTCTGCGCTGAAAGTCTTCACACGCCATATGGTAACTGAAAAATTCCCTGTGTCAGAACACCAGCAGAAGATGTAATAACTTCCCAGTCTGTATAGGGTCGATGTAACCGTACTTTGTAATGAAAGTATATTGACACAATCCTCTAACAAGAAAGAATTAGCTGCTGCCCCCCCCCCCCCCCCCCCCCCCCCTCCCTGCCTGCCACCATTTCCTTCCTCCTTATTCATACACTCGGAGCCCACTATTTCACATCCCCCAGCCATCACCTCCCCCCCCCCCCCCCCCCCCCCCCCAAAAAAAAAAAAAAAAAAAAAAAGGGAAAAGACTCAAATCATGACGTCTCCATGACGGCAGCTAGCGATTCACTGAATAGTATTCATGCACAATGGATATAAGAAACTACACCTTGAAAGCGACTGAGAAGACCGTTTCTCAAGTGTTTATAGAACGTCGAAAGGTTCCAAGCACACATCACCTGACACATTCCTGTCGCGACTGTTGGTATTCTATTTCAGGCTTGTGATGCACAGTCAGACCTACACAGATTTGAAATTCTGTGTTCTATTATCACCAGGTGGTAATGCTGGACCCAGTGAGTCGTCGATATTTCATTGGTAGTTAATTTCCCAGCCAGTCTTGATTTAAACATAGCCAGTGACTTTAAAGAATCAAACGAAAACGAAGTTACAGCTGTTGAACACAATATGTAAACAAATAGCAGTAAAGTAAAACAAAACTTTGAAAGAAAATATCTGCCTGACAGAGAAAGAAAGCAAATGAGGTTTTGTTTCATCTATGACCATGAGGCCAGATGTGCCTTGAGAGTTTCCAAAACAACACGAACAAGTGTTGAATTATTCTTCCTTTTGGTTTGTTTTTTGTTTGTTTGTTTTGAAGAAACCTGTTTTCCCATGTTGTAAACTGTTCACAGTTTTCTTGTTTCTTCTTGCTCCACCATGACACCTCTCTCTTGTTCTCTGCTGCTTTCTTTGTTTATTGTCATGTTGATTTTACTTTCCTGTAGTTTAATTTTGGCAACTGGGTTTCATCTGTGAGTGTGTGTGTGTGTGTGTGCGTGTGTGTGTGTGTGTGTGTGTGTGTGTGTGTGTGTGTGTGTGTGTGTGTGTGTGTGCGTGCGTGCGTGCGTGCGTGCATGCGTGCATGCGTACGTGTGTGTGTGTGTGTGTACGCGCGTGCGTGCGTGCGTGCGTGCGTGCGTCGTGCGTGCGTGCGTGTACGCGCGCGCGCGCGCTCGCGCGTGCGTGCGTGCGTGCGTGCGTGCGTGCGTGTGTGTGTGTGTGTGTGTGTGTGTGTGTGTGTGTGTGTGTGTGTGTGTGTGTGTGTGTGTGCGCACGCGCGCACGCAAACAAGCGCAAAGAGAAAGGTATAGAAACCATTAAAAAGAAATAAAATTCTTCGACTGAACTGGAAACCGCTTGGAGTGAATGCAGACCTCAGCAGTTGACGTAAGTCTCGCACTTTGTCTTTACAAATGATAACAAGCCTCCTTACCTCGCGAA
Organism: Conus betulinus; assembly: GCA_016801955.1. NCBI lineage: Eukaryota > Metazoa > Mollusca > Gastropoda > Neogastropoda > Conidae > Conus > Conus betulinus. The sequence continues at coordinate 215,568 of JADBJO010002843.1, forward strand.
AGATATAAAACAGAGCAGAAAGGTCAAGCCAGTTCACAGAAAACAGCTGCCACAATACTTACACTTAGTGGAGCAGTGACATGTAAGAAGTTTACCATGTCTAGAGCATGAAAGTATGAAAGACGGAGCCCACCTCTTTCCTTCCGCCACTTCAATATCCTTGTACATGAATGAAACACCAGTTCGATACTATGTGACTAGTTTTTAAGGCGTCAAACTCTCACACACAGGTGAATCGATCTCTTAACTACCAACTGCTTCCGTTAAACTGATCTGGAAAAAAGTACAGATATCACAGTCGAAGAGCTTGATAAAAAAGGGGGAAATTTTCATATAGGTTCACTAGTTGCGAAATACACTTTGTGCTTGTGAACAGACAAAAAGCCCGCAGCATCCCCACATGAGTTGTGTAGCAGGTACTGGCCATCATGTTGTGAGATGTCACTAAGTATTCGGGTAAAACACATTCCTCTCTGTGTTTCAAGCAACAGCGATGCAGTACGTTCCTAATTTGATGTCTACAGAATTCAGGACGGCGAGCTGTTTTATCTGGAATCAGAATGCCGCAACTTCATAAACCCACATGCAAAGAAAACAAAATTACACGCTGTTGTCGTTATTCTGAATTAAACGATCTATCTCCCACTGATTAATTATACTCCAAAGCCTGATCTTGAGTTTCCCCTTCAAAATACGCTTCATTCAAGAAAGTAAGCACTATTGACGCAGCTGCTCAGTTGCTGAAATCGTCACGCCATTAATCTCCTTTTCATATTTCAACATTTAAAATGTGCCACTATACTGTCATCAGACTACATTTTAAATAACCATGCTCTCCAAATCTGCTGTCTGCTCTTGGGTGGGGTAAGCATCCCACACCTCCAACTAATCTGTTGAAAATGATGAAAAAAAAAAAAAATGATAAGTGAGATTAAACACCAGGACCATAAACACTTTAAAAGTACTGAAACTGTGTCTGACATGTCCCAAACTATTTTTGCTATTATACATGCTTAATATGCAATCAGCTATATCTGTGCTCCCACAGAGCAAAGAAGCCTTCACTAGCACCAGTTTGCATTGCAAATATGAGAGACTGTCAAGGTCCTAATGGGATTTCCTGCTGCCTCAGACTTATGTAGATGTCTTCTTTGGCAAATTCAGTGATAAATCATGTATAGACACAGAGGCCACAAAGCTTTGCTCTGAGGTGTACAGATGATGAAATAATGAACTTATGAGAAGACTGGATTGAGGCTCTGCTTATATGCAGCTGTGAGTTGTCTATCTCGGTCTGCTTGGAAAAACTTTGGAGCTGATTCGGGTGACTGAAAACATTATCAACACATTCGAAACTATTCATTTTTCGTACAATGTGTGGGTTTGAATGCAAGGGTCTCTTAACACAGCTGATCAAACAGACATCAAGACATACAGTGTACGACTTTTTCCACATTTCCGTTCGCCAACTCACGTAAATGAAATGGTAACAAAGAGACTTACTTTCAAAACATACCATGGACATTTACACACAGAGAAAAAAATTTTCACGCCAACATTACCTTAAGAACTATGCAATACATGGAACGAAGAACATGCTGTTTCTCCATTCACTTCATAGGAAAACCTGTATGTCTGTCAGTGCTCAAAATACAAGTACAGGGCACTCTAGACACATGAAGATGTCGTCAGCTGCAAACTCTGAGGCAAATTCCAGACAGACTACAATGCTCAGACGTTGACACATGAAATGATCGAGCGCGTGATGTGACTGAAAAGAGAAGACTTAGCTCTACCCATATGACGGTACAAGTTTTCTGACTTACACAAACTGCAGTTCAAACTTCTTGAGGGAAACCACGTTTGTGTACACAAATTTCAAACTTGTGTCAACACTGCTACAGGCAACAGAAGAAAAACAAAGCTCTGAGTA
>JADBJO010002843.1:255000-260000 GCA_016801955.1 Conus betulinus
CACTTCAGTTCCTAGTTCACCATCATTCCTAGGGTCAATACTCATGCTTTTTTTCCCTATCGTGTAGACGTCTACTGTCACACTGACATTGTGTGTCTTTGTTTCGGGCTTTTGTCTTTGTCATTCTTATACCTTTCTGTTTTTGTTAGGATAAAGTGTCATAGATATTATAATGGTAGCAAGAAGAATCGACTTTCGAAATAATCACGAATACCTTTGAAATAAAGTTAAAACGACTGCCCATGAGTGGAAGAACACGTCGTTGACACAAATATCGCACAAACAACATGTAAGAGAGAGAACAAGACGTTAAGTGAGAGAGCACAAAGAGCGATACCAGCCAGGGGAGAGAGAGAAAGAGGCAGACAGAGAGACAGAGACTGAGAGAGAGAAGAAGAAGAAGAGAAGAAGAAGAGAGAGAAAGACAGATAGACAGGCAGGCTGGCAGACAGGCAGATAGAGGGATAAAAAGAGACAGAGAGGGACAGAGGCAGAAAAAAAAAAAACAGACAGTCAGACACACATACAGACAGAAGGACGAAGAGACTGTGACAAATAGAGACAGTCAGACAGACAGACAGACAGACGGGCACACTGACAGAGAGAGAGAGAGAGAGAGAGAGAGAGAGAGAGAGAGAGAGAGAGAGACAGACAGACAGACAGACAGACAGACAGACAGACAGACAGACAGACAGAGAGACAGAGAGAGAGAGAGAGAGAGAGAGAGAGAGAGAGAGAGAGAGAGAGAGAGAGAGAGAGAGAGAGAGAGAGAGAACGTAAAAGTCAAAGTTCCCATTGTCTGTAGGGGCAGTGAATTGTCAGAGGTTCTTCATGTCTGTGGCGCGGGATGATGTAAGACAAAGCCCTTCGCTTTCCTTCCACCGCAGTTAACCTTACCTGAGCTGAATCATGTAGGTTGTTTGTTGCTGGGTGGGTAAAGGAGGTTTTCATGTAGAAAAACTCCGAAACAACGTATGGTTTAAACTCATGACTGTCACCTCAGCAGGCATACGCTTAAACCATATAACCGCGGGACCCTCTGTGAGAATATTAGTGATGACGTAAACTGGACACGAACAGTACGAAGTCACATAAAATCTGTCAATCGTGAAAGATTGATAATGACTTTGAACAGGTCATTTTTACTTTAAACAGTTTGATTTGGGACACATGATTTCTCAATGTCAAGTCATGCCTTCTTGTTCATAGCATAGTACTAGTTATTTCTTGTTTTTTTTCCCCACTGCCTCCTTTCCACTTATTCTTCCTGTATCATTTTATTTAGTGTTTTCAGTGTGCAGTGAACGTATAAAATGTGAAATCGAAAAATCGCATTATATGTATAAAAAAATCTCTCCACTAAAAATTGTTATCAAGCATTCAGATCGGGATGGATTCAAGCCATTTCAGAACTTTACTTTCTTGGTTTTTTTTCGTCCTTTCGGCCATTGTATTTAACGTATATATAAATGGGTTTACGGCAGAGTTTAGAGGCAAAATGAATACAGCAAGGGCCACGTTCACTTCTCCAGGAACAGGAATTCCGCCCATTGCCAACATCCCACATAATCCAATGGGAAACCAGCACAGGAAATCTGTCATGGCAACAGTGATCAAACGCCGAGCTATGGTTATGTCTCGAGACACTCTGGTGAAATTCAGTTTCACAACATCGCCTTGAACTGACCAGTATATAAAAGCCTGACCAGTAGAAATGAATGCGAATAGCAAGAAGTTCAAGATAATCAATACACCAACAGAATAAAATTTTCCTTTGAAATTCCGTTTCGTAACTGGCAAAGGCACACAAATGCCTGTCTGGCTGTAGAATTCCCAATTTGATGTCATGGGAAGCAAGGGGAAAATAGCTATGACAAAACCAATCAACCAGTTGAACAGACAAAGCCACTGCTGCTGACATTCTACCAAACCTGATGGAACTAAAAGGAAAGCGAAGTACAGTAAAACGATCCAGTGTAATAAACCAGATGATTAAAACAGACACCTCACTAGATAAGAAAGACAAAAACCCAGCCACTTTACAGGTTACGCTGTTTTTCCACGCATCGTCTTTGTAGAGGTATCGTCCACGAAACCGTTCATCAGCCACACCAATAACAGCAATGTAGACACCCATCACAAAATCAGCCATTGTGAGGTTGCTGACAAACACACTGAAGCCACTTGAAGACGCCATGCTCTTCAAAAACAAACGTGCACAACAACAGTAAAGATTTCCAGTCAAAGACAAACAGGCGACCAGCCACAGGAACACTCTATACGTCCATGACTGCAACAGATCTTTACACGAAGAAATTTCGTCTTTAGGGGCAAAGCAATCTAGACTGTTAAACGTCTTTGGAAGTATTTCAGTGCAGCAAAGCTTATAGTTTTGTGAAGATATAAAACGAAGGTAAGGAAGACCTGTAAACACATCAGGCGGAAATAGATCAACAGGACTGTTATCCATGTAGAGTTCATTTAATTGTGGTGTGAACTGAAATCCCACAGGGCTTATTGTATGAATGGCAGTGAAAGTCAAATTAAGTTTTTGTATGCTGGGGAATCTTGACAGCACTGAGGTATCCAATACAGTCAACATGGTGTTGGCCAGATGTAACACAGTGAGAGCACTGTGCTGACCAACAGAGAAAACATCCGCACAGAGAGAGGACAGAGGACTGTTAGACAGAGATAGTGTGTGTAGACTTTCTAAACCAAGAACAGAAGTCAAGTTGACATACTGGAGCTGATTACCACTTAGGTCAAGAAATCTCACATTCACCAACTGAATTTTGGGCAAGTAAGTCAAGGAGCATTGCGAAAGAACCAAACCAACAAGGAGAGTATTGTTGCTCACATCATGCAGTGTCAAAACAGACCCTGTGGCATCCAAATAGCGAAGCCGAGGATAGCGAGTGGCAGAGAAGGTCAGAGAACAGAGAAAGGTGTAACCGTGACAAAGACACTCTGTTGGACATGTCACACACCGCATAACATTTCATCGTCGTACAGTGGGCAGTGTGGCCAGTCATCACACATGATCACTGTGTAAGCATATTGTTGAAAGCCTGCATCGAAAAAGGCCTGGACATTTCATTTCCTCACAACCTTCTTCATCCTGGTGATTAATGCAGTCGTACGGACCATTGCACTGAGTGTAAACAGGCATGCAGTCATTCAATTCACCAGGACAACGATAGTGACTGTCAGGACAAGACTCATTGACTTCATGGGGGTGTAGATAAATCGTGCAACGCCATTAAACTTAACAAGAACTGGAGATGGAACCGCTAGCTGTATGACCTCAGCATCATCTCTGTACTGAGCACAGTTTACTTCGTCCGACTTATCCCCGGCAGTTGATCATCCATCACATGTTTCCTCTCAAAGGCACACATTCACCATTATTACATCTAAACATCCTGACACAGCGGGGATATGTACAGAATGATTCATCACTCTTATCATTACAATCAGCTATGAAATCACATACTAACGTGTATGATATCTGCTTGAAATTACTTTTACAATCAAACGTGCTAACGGGAGAGTATTGGTAATCAGAGGATTTTGATCTGTCTGTATGGAATAACTTGCCAGAAAAAGTACAGGACAGGTTTGCTGTCGACTGCATATTTTGTGGTAGTCCGAACCACAGAGAAGATGTATGTGTTACATGACCATCACGGCATTCTGTCATGTGATGCTGTCTTGATGACACTAAAGTCGTAGTGCTGCCCGCTGATGATGTCTTCGGATGATTATAATTTGTTCGTATCTTATTATTTGTGAATTCACACACTGCTCCAAAGAGATGATAAGGTTTCCACCACACACGTCTCAAATATATTCTATTCTCATGTAGTCGTTTCCTAGTGTACATACAGTGCTTTGACGATTTTATTGGAGAAGAGCAGAAAAAGTCCAGGAGTGATGCACGACCGTCCGGCCACGGTTACCAGAACATATGTGTACATTCTTGGCAAAGAGCTATCCCCATAGCACAAACCAACTAAAAGGTTGATAAGCCATGAGATGTGTATTGATGTCTTGTTTCTGATTATACCGAGCCAAGTAGGAGCACATAGTGGACAGCTTTGAAGGCTTTGTATTGATTTACAATACTCGCTGGCCCTCTCGTTGGGATTTGTCGTATCACTGACAAATCCCCGCAAACTGTGGACAAGTTTGTAGCATTTGTTACACATTGCTATGAGTCCATTGCACTGAGGACTGCTGTAGGGACAGTCCCCTGTTTCGTCCCGTCCGTCCTCACACTCTGTCTTCAGGTTACAGGCTAGGTGGTGTTGGAAGTTGGCGTAATGCTTCACAGAGCAGTTCCAGAGACCTTGGGGTGATGTAAGAGGTCTTTTACTCTCAGGAAAAAAAAAACGAAAAGAAAAGTTTAAAGCCTGCCCAATTGTAGCAGTTTACGACGACTTGGAAACGGAAGGCTTGAAACTGATGGGCAAAATCTGAACACTTATTATTCTGCCTATGCCATGTCAAAACTCTACTTATTTTATAACTGATGTTTGAACCATTGTAATAAGGAACCTTCAAATGACGATAGATGAGTATTGATGGATGGCGATCAGTTTCTTCCTTGATGCTGACCATGACTGTATTGTTGTTAGGCAAATATACGTCTTTGATGTGTTTTTTGTGACAAGTTTGATTTCGTCTAAAAGTGACAAATCCAGATGATGGTGTTGACATCACAAGTAGAAGAGGGTTTAGATCTTCAAATCCAGTGACCATTTCATCAATTTAGCACACTAATATGCAGTAAGCTGTTCAGCCGCAGAACTTACACGCAGCTCTAAACAACCCTGAAGAAAAAGACTAAAAGGGAAGTATTCGTGATCGAGAAGGAAGAGGACAAACATGGTGTAATGAAATGTCCATAAGAGATAAATTGAAGCAATCCTGATAACAAGATAAATATGAGTATAATAAGAGTAGCCTAGTCTAATCAATACAATCTCAATGACGCG
>JADBJO010002843.1:265000-272500 GCA_016801955.1 Conus betulinus
AAAACAGAATTAGACGAAAAAAAATCTAAACGGACACAAAATGGTTGTCACATGAGTCTTCCAAAGCAACACAAAGTAGATACCTTCCGAATGAATACTTTACCGAGAAAAGTACATTTGAAAAAAAAAATGCATTAATCAAAGTGCAAGTGTGTTTTTTTTTTTTTTTTGAAAGAAGAAATTCCAAAAAAAAAAACAAACAGATCATATGTTCATCCTTAGAAAACTTACCAAAAGAAACAAATGTCTTTACTGTTGCTTTGTTGGCTTCAATAAAGCGTTGAATACTGTATGGAATTATGCACTTTAGTAGAGTGTACAGAAGTTGGCATGAATTGAAACTGTGCCTGTATGATTGAGGATATATGCAGATTCTCGTTTTAATGGAATGCACTAAGTCCAACACTGTGTAACATCTTTATAAATGGCAATAACATTCTGTTCAGAATGGTACCTCATTATAACGAGGCAAGTAAAGCTGGAAACCCTTGCCTGATATAATTATGCTACTGATGATACTATCATTTTACCAACAACAAAATTAGGGCCACACACACGAAAGAAATGGGTCAGTTTCATACATATTATCAGCTATGTGGACCGACAATAAACAGAGTGAAAAAAGTTGTCATATTCTCGAAAAAAAAGTTCCTGAATTTCCATTTCACTTCTCTTGTCGGGATGATCGCATTCATATAGTACACAGATATGAACACTTAGTGGTTATTTCCTACAAACGTGGTAACTTCTAGAAGCCAAACAAAGTCATAGAGCAGCACACATCCTCAAGCACTGCGTTTTGTGACAAAAAACGATACGGATGTCCTGATGTGTTTACTCGGCACATCAGTCAATCATGAGTTCAGGAGCCCAGATGTGGCTTCCATTTAATGCCATGGCAGTGAAAAAAAAGCCGATCCTTCATCATCAATGCGAGGCCAGTTCAGTGCCTTTCTTTCTCCCAAATGCCCATCAGAGAGCATCCACATCAAGGTTTGCAGATATTTGCTTAGAATTTGTAAAACAATGAGATTACCTGCATTGGTAGAGTTAGGCTGGCGTCCTGTCTATTCAACTATTCAACCACTGTATGCCAAGAAAGTCAACAGGTTTCTCCCATGTCTTGTAAAACCAGGGCACGCTGGACGTGATTTGACTCAAGATGTTCCATTATAGCTAAACTACAAGAATCACATACTCGGTTCCAGCAAAAGACAAAAAAGAAAATAATAATAAAAAATTTAAACCAACCAACCAAACAAACAACAAGACTTGTTCAAGACTTGAATTTCACAAGTAAATTGTGTTCTAGAGTCCCAACATCCATGGGACTGATCAGAGGTGGGTACAAAAGAGCCGTGACTCAGTTCATGTTGAATATCCTGGAAAAAGTATTAGAAATAGACCAACTCTGTGTCGTCTACGATTATATGTACATGAACTTGGAGTCGAGAGAGGGCCTTACTGCGGCATTCCCATAAAAGGACGACTTTGTATACTGTCTTAAGTTTTGGAAGATGAACTAAATTTTCCCGACGAACGTTCCGTGTATGACGCACTGAGATCTTGTCTACTCAATACAGTCAATGCAGAGTGTCATTTTCAGTGTTGAAATGAATTAGTGAATACGTCTGGCGATGGAATGCATTCTCAATCTCCCAATCTTATACTATGATTAGGTAATTTTTTCGCCTGAAGTAGCCAAATATGTATGCAAATGTTTAACAGTCCACTTAAATGGGACGTTTCCCATAAAATTTTGTGGACACGTATTTTGCTACTTCACTCCCTCTTTCACTTGTTGTCGATTTGTTCAGTGTTGTTGTTTCAGTCAATGTCCATAAATCATATGATGGATTTTGCTACAAGTAAATGAGTTTGAGAACATTGACATCAACACATGGCACAGAAAACTGGCATCAATACATGGTTGAAAATGTTGACATGGTTCAGAACATTAACATCAACACAAGGTCCAGAACACTGACATCAACACATGGTCGGGAGAGTCATCAGCAACATATTGTGTAGGACACTTACATCATGACATTGGTGAAAACGAATCGTCATCAACCTAGTCCAGAATATTGACAACACAATGTGGTACAGGACATTTATATCAGCACATAGTCCAAAACATGGACATCCGCACGTTGTTCAGAAAAAAGGGCATTACCACATGATCCAGAATATACACATCAACACAAGGTCCAGACTATTGCCAACAACACGTAATCCGGAACATTACCATCAATACATGGTGCAGAAAACACAGCCTTCAAACTGGTATAACATTTTGGCAACAACACATAGTCCAGAACGTTAACATCACGAATGGTCTAGAACGTTGATACCAACACATGTTTCATAACTTGCCACTGAGACATGCTTCAGAACGTCAACATGGACACAAGGTCCAGAATTCTGACACCAATGCAAAGTCCAGAGCGTTATCATTCACACATTGTTCAGAACACTAAGGTCAAAACAGTCTAGACTGTTGGCAACAACTCATAGTCCAGAACATTAACATTAACACATGATCCAGAACACTGATATTAACACATGGTCTAGACCATTGATATAAACACATGGTCCAGACCATTGATATTAACACATGGTCCAGAACGTTGATATCAATACATGGTCCAGAACATTGATATAACTCATGGTCCATTATATTGATATTAACACATGATCCAGAATATTTGATATCAACACATGGTCCAGAATATTGACATCAACTCATGGTCCAGACCACTGACATCAACATATTGTCCAGTGCATTGATATCAACTCATGGGCAAGAACATTGATATCTACGCAAGTACAGAACATTGATATAAACACATGGGCCAGAATATTGATGTCAGTACATGGTTCAGAATATTGATATCAACACGTGATACAGAACACTGATATCAACACACGGTACAGAACAGTAACATCAACACATGGGTCAGAATACTTATATCAAAACATAGAACGCTACCATCAACAGTTTGTCCAGAACATTAATATGAACACGTGGCCCAGGACATTGGTATCAACAAATGGTTCAGAACATATATATCAACAAATGCTCCAGAACACTGATATCAACACATATTGCAGTAGACTGGCATCAACACAGGGTCCAGAACGTTGACAAGAACACATGGTACAGAACCGAGAGAGCAACACACTGGCCCGAACATTGATATAAATGTATGATCCAGAACATCAACATTAACATATGGTTTCCATTCAACAATTATCGACGCATAGTCTTCTTGATGTTTATCCATGACACAAATGATTATCAGCAGCATATAGTCAAAACGTCCGCCATTACCACATCGTTTATACACCACTTACTATCAACAAAAGATTAAAAACTCATCATCAACACATGGCGCAATAGATTAATATTGAAACAAGTTCATAAGATTCACATCGGTCCACAGTTTACAAACTTACCATCAACACTTTGTTCAGAAACCGAAGTGTTATAACACGAAATGCGACAGCACTTAATCTGAACACAACTGTTGGTATCAACTGGCTGCTTTGATTCACAATGCCTTGTGGGTTCGTGTGCCTTCTGTTCTTTCTCTGGGCTGGAAGTTGGAATGTTTTATCCATCAGCGGCATTCCTGGTCTATTAAGTATCACTGGCATTTGTCCAGGCGTGGAATATCTCATGAGTCAAAATAGTACAGACGCCACACTCCTACATGCCAATGCGTCCAGCTGTAACACAGCATTACCGCGTACCACTCACCAGGGCGTGATATACGGGATGTGCAGTCATGTCACCCCTTTCTGTACACTACATGTCCAAGTACGCCAGGGTATGTATGTGCGTGTTCGTATCCTACGGCTGTCGTATAGCTGTGATTCTAGGGTCTGGAAAACTGTATTAGATCATCACAACCACCCTTCGCCTTTTTATTTGGAATGCCGTTTTCACGACAAAGAGGAGAGTTTCGTCAACACAGATATAAACAAACTGTTCATTATAAACATAAATAAACCTCCGGTTGATATTTATATTGAGCCAGTAAATCATAGTAATTTCATTGTGAAACATATCCTGAAACAATACATATATCTATTCACGCCATATATGGTATATGGCTCTCAACAAATGCGTTTTACTCATGCCTGGAGAGTACCTATGATGCACATTGTTAGTATTCAGCAGATGCAAAGAATTCGCTGTCACTCACATGATTTAATCAGTGTGATTTACTCAAAAAAAAATAAGGCAAGCAAAAGCGTACAAATATGTGTTACGTGCCGTCCATCATGTATCATCATTTACTCTTCATGCCTCCAGATCAAGTTTTTCTACGATGGATTCAAACATGCTGGTCTGAAACTGCTCATGTCTGTGCATGTAAAGAGCAAAAAGTTAGTGAAGCTGCCCAGTGGTTTGTTCAACTGTTCTGTACGCTACTATTCTGACTTTCAACATCATCTGCATTGTAATCAGAGGACAGAATGTGAAGACGGGCGAGATGAAACAGGAGGCTGTCCCTTCAGCAATGCAGACTGTAACGGACTGGTGGCATCACGAAACAAGTGCTTCAGATTAATCGTGTTGGACAAAACGTGTTTGAGTGTTACATTTTCTGACTTTGAGTGCCGTAAACTTGGTGAAAAACTGGCAGCTGTGAAAACAAGGGAGGAAAAGTTAGAATACGGACGTGTTTTTTGTTGGGATTATATCACGTTTAACGCAGGAACAGCCTTAAGGTCGGGTTGGCATTTTTTGCCATTCTTATATAGCAAGTTCCGTACATGGTTTGCCACCACCATGATTTATAACATGAATCATTTCTATACAAAGAGGCAGTATATTCCAGCGAGGGCTTCTAGGAGTGTGATTCTTAGAGAGGGGGGTATATTTTACAGTGATCTTAAAGCCGGTGTTCACCATATTGTATGTGAGGTGAAATTACAGACATATGAAGGCTTCCTTTCTCCTGTCTCAATAGCACAGTTATGGACTTCTAAATATATGTATACACACACAAGACAGCATTTGTGTTTCTGCTCTGGTAGTTTTGCTACTCACACGTTTTTGTCGTGTGATGACGAGAAAAACTGTTTAAAACCAACGGACATAAACTCTTCCAAGTTGTTAAACGTCACTTACATAAGACCAACCAACACGTTTATAAAAGGAAAACTATTCGACTACGTCCCACTTAGATGTGATGATGACACAACAACACTGCATCACACTTTGCTGTGTGACTTCAGAGAAGATTGTCTGGACAGAAGCGATGAGTCGTTCTGTGAATTTTTATGCGCTGGATTTCTGTGCTCAAACGGTCAATGTGTATCCCTCACTCAAAACTGCAATCAATACTCAGACTGCGTGGATGATTCTGATGAGATTGGGTGTCACGAGCCTTTCTCTGGCACCCACCACCTTAGGAGCAAGGAGGAAGACATGAAACATCAGTTTTTACGTGGATCTAGATGGAACAGGTTACTTCACCCAGCAGGTCATGACGTTTGACGACCCTTGTCCTCACAGTCACTACCGTTGTCAGTCGGAGTGGCTGTACTGTCTGCCAGTGTACACCAGATGTAACGGGTTCTTTGACTGTGTCAACGGACGAGGACGAGCATGGGTGTGAAACAATGGACTGCCATGGTTTATATCGATGTCGAGGGTCCAGAACCTGTGCACATCAGGATCATCTTTGTGATGGTTGGGGTCAGTGCCCACAGCGTGATGATGAACGGATGTGTGACAGGAGCTGCCCTGGAGGATGTCAGTGTGAGGGTCATGTTTTCCTCTGTTCTGAACCATTCCTCACTGGCCAGTTTCCTCAGTTTGCGATACGTAGATGCAACAGGTTCCAACATGTCACTTGTCGACTTCAATACAAATACATACCTTGTAGCTCTGATTTTATGGCATTGTTCTATTTGCAACATTTCACGCATAAGATCTGCAAACCTGAAGTACATGGATCTTGCCCCAACAATGTGGAAACTCTCAATACAGCTGTATTCTTCGAGCTACTAAATCTGAAAAGTCTTCACATACAAAACAACCCTCTGAGCAAGCTTATAAGTAAAAAGATGAAACACATTGTTTATTCATTAAATCGATTGGAAATGTCTCAACACACATGTCAATATTCTTCACAATAAAGTATCTCTATTTCTACCTCACATGACAATACTGAATGCATCATTTAGTGCTATTGAAAGAATTGGTTCGGCAGGTTTTAAAATATGCCACAAATTGAGCTACTCGATTTAACGGGGAATAAACTTGACGAGTTTCCACTCGATCTGTTTTCAAAGTCTGATAAATTACGACGCATCTTTTCACAGAATCACAGACTTTGCTGTACAAATGTGATTCCTAAATACTCAAGTGAAGTCGACTGCTCTTCTCCTGCACACAATACTCCCATCATGTGTAACCCTGCTGCCAGCGGAACTTTACAGGGCTCTGTTTTGGCTGATCAGTGTGTCTGCTGTGACAGGATATGCGGCCTGCTTCATAGCTTCTGCCACAGTCAAGAGCATGACTGGAAGCAGTTTTATGACGGTAATAGCCCATTTACAGCTTGCCGACATATGTATGGGGGTGTCATGTCGGCATCATTGTAGCAGCAGACCTCATATTTCGTGGAAGATACATGCAGATTGAAAAAACATGGACTGACAGTGCCACTTGCAAACTGGCTGGCTTTCTTTCCCTATTGTCCAGCACAGTGTCACCAATGGTTATCTGGTTCTTCACTTTGTATTACACTGTTGCCTTTTGCTTATCTAGCGAGTTATGCAGATTAGACACATGTTCAACCACCGTAGTTTGTATGGTGATATGGATCCTTGGAACCCTGTTGGCATCAGTTCCCTTTCTTCCTGGACTGTCACACTGGGGACTCCGGGGCCAGTCAGGTCTCTGTCGTCTGGCTTTAGTTGATCACTATCATGCGACTGAAAGGTTCACTTGGCTGAAAGTTATTGTGGCATTCAATTTCGTTTTGTGCTCGATGATTGTAGTTGGTCAATGTATAATCTTTTGGAGAACAACATACAGGATAGCACTCAGTCCCACGCACAGGCTGCTGTATTCCTCAGTCCACGTGATGAGAAAAAATGGCTATGGCTGATGCTCTTAGTTGGTTGGCGTTTGAATAATTTTGATGTTGACTTCAAACCGTGTTGCCGTTTTCAGAGTGATTCATGATGTGATGGTTGTTTTCATGCTACCACTCAACTCTGCGCTTAAATCCGTTATTGTACATGTGGACTGTGAGTACGCAGAAGCAACGTCAAAAACAAGAAATGAAATTATTACAAATATTTAAAGCTCGTGCCAAGACAGTTAACCCCCCATCTGACAAATAAATAAACAAATGCATCGATATATTTCACTGCAATGTAATGGCGTGTCTGTTTGGACGTCTGTGTGAGACTGTTTCTTTTATTTCTCATGCATTCACTCGTATCTCCCTTTACGTCAGTCCAAATGTATGA
>JADBJO010002843.1:277500-280000 GCA_016801955.1 Conus betulinus
AAAAGTACACAAAGTTTGCGGTGGAGGAGAGGGTTGCTGGGCCGAGGTTAAGAGTGGTAGGGAAGTAGAGATTGGGTGGGTGTGCAGGATGGGGAAGGGTGGAGCGGGACGGCAGGAGGAAGACGTGGAATGGGTGGAGCTTAACACATACTAAAACAAGTATAGTAACCCAATCGTTTTTTTTTCCAAATGCAGTGATCCTTTGTTAGTTTATTTCAATTACACACCAACACAACACACACAACCACGCACACACACACACACACACACACACACACACACACACACACACACACACATGCATGCATGCATGCGCGCAAGTGCGTTCACACACACACACACACACACCACACACACACACCACACACACACACACACACACACACACGCACGCACGCACGCACGCACGCACGCACGCACGCACGCACGGCACACACACACACACACACACACACACACACACACACTTAACTGGCATGCTATAAACTGTGACTATGTAATTCTAATGCACATCAAATTCTTGAACAGTTATGGTATAACAGGCCACAGCAAACAGAAATTGGATATAAGTGGACAACAGTAAGGAAAGATAAAAGAAAAAAAGCCAATGTCAGTAAGAATAAAGGAAAGCCATACTGTCAATAATAAATTTACATTTACAACGGATGTTTTTTCTTCTCAGGAACAGTCCCCAACATCGCGACACTGGCCTACAAACTGTAGAGCAATGGCTTTGAAAAAAAGCAAGCAAACTAACAATATAAATTTTAATGAAATTATTCTAAAAACAAACAAACAGAAAATATTCTGGGGCAAATGCCATCACTCGACAAAAAGCAATCTTCTCAGAATCTTGTAGAGAGAGAGAGGGAGGGAGGACAGAAGGGGGGGGGGGGGGGAGGGAGGGTAAGAGAGAGAGAGAGAGAGACAGACAGAGACAGACAGACAGACAAAGAGAGACAGAGAGAGACGACAGACAGACAGAGAGGGGGGGGGTAAAGGGGTAAGGAAAGAGTAATGGAAATGGACAGACAGACAGAAACAGACACTTGACACTTGACGCGCGTTTTAAACGCCGCGCCATTTATTGTGGAGCCAAAGGTCCATACACAAAGAGTTCGCAGCGTCAGTTTCAATTTATATAAACAAAAGCATGTATATTTTTTTTTTAATAAAATCCTGTTTGACCTACTCTGTACATTCGCTTCTCTGAGCATGTGCCCTGTTGACCTGTGTGCCCCCCCATACCATAGACCTAGTTAAGCAAGCGTCATTTATATTTCCATTACAAGATGGCGTGTTTCCTTGCTAAAGTATTCGCTCGTTGTTATACATTTACAACTTTGGAGTTCGTGCGTGTTCAAGGTTCTCTGGATTAATTTATGTGAATGATCTGATTTGGATTTCTCTGCCATCTTGAAGCAGGTTGGTATATTTTCTATTCCTATTTGCTCGTGTGTAATGCTCGAGAGAGAGAGAGAGAGAGAGAGAGAGAGAGAGAGAGAGAGAGAGAGAGAGAGAGAGAGGAGAGAGAGAGAGAGAGAGAGAGAGAGAGAGAGAGAGAGAGAGAGAGAGAGAGAGAGAGAGAGAGAGAGTTGTTTTTAATTGTTTGTTTGCTTGCTTTTGTTCTTTTTTTCGTTTTGTTTTTCAATGCCCTCATAGGCCAAAACCCCTTACATAATTAGGTGCACAAGTGAAAGAACTGCTGACAAAATAGTGAACGGCTCGTACATTTTAGCATACCGACCCCATTCACTCACAGAAGGCGTGGCTTTGTAACGAAGGTATAGGGGTTAGTTACCGCCAAAGACATAGACAAAGAACAGGACAAGACACAACGCATTCCGACCTCTTGGGTTTTCTTCAGGCGAAGAAGACCCAAGAGGTCAAAATGCAATGTGTCTTGTCCTGACTTTTGTTGTCTATGTTCTTGGCGGGTAAATAACTCCTCTCTTTCTAAATTCTGCTTCATTTTCTCCGCCCTCAGTCACTCCGAATTGAAACTTAACTTTTTACCGATACTGACTGATACCCTTTGTCGTGTTGTTTTTCACGTCATGTCTTTGCCTGAATGTTATGGGAGGGAGGGAGGGAGAGGGACAGAGAGACAGAAAGACAGATAGAGACAAGAGAGAGGGAAGGAGAGAGTGGGAGAGAGAGAGAGAGCGTATATATACATTGATGTGTAAGTTCGCACATGCGTGTGCATCAGCGTGCATGCCTGCGTGCGTGCGCGTGCGTGCGTGTAAGCGTGCCTGCGTGCATGTGTGGTATGGTGTGTGTGTGTGTGTGTGTGTGTGTGTGTGGTGTGTGTGTGTGTGTGTGTGTGTGTGTGTGTGTTGTGTGTGTCTGTTGGTGTGTGTGTGTGTGTGTGTGTGTGTGTGTCTGTCTGTCTGTCTAGCAGTGGAGAGAGATGTGTGGGTGTCTGTGTGTGTCTGTGTCTGTCTAACGATGCAGAGAGACACAGAGAGAGAGAGAGAGAGAGATGGCGAGAGAGAGA
>JADBJO010002844.1:0-92500 GCA_016801955.1 Conus betulinus
AACATCTTTGTCACCTCCATGGTTTTTGAGTGTTTGACTGCCACAGTGCTTGAATACAAAACTGCAAGAATCAAAATTAAATGGAAAGAAAGACACTGATTATGACACTAAACACACAGAAAGATGGACAGCATCAAACCAAATCAAAGACACATAAACATCACTTGCCTTTTACAAATGCTTCATATAATTTATCTTCGCCTTACAAATCATTTCAGTGCTCTGTGTTCCTTCTCATTCTCATTCATAAAATGATGGCAAAATGATTACACAGAACTTGCTGACACACAGACTCACTGATACCAAAATCAAACATTCTGCAAAATGAAATCATAAACAACAACAACAACAATCTGCCAAAGACTGTATTGCTGCCATGCTCTGGATACATAGGCAAACAGTGAATGTGTACAGGAGAAGCATGGCCTTCAATGTGCGTGGATGGAAGCGGCACACAGGTGAGATTAATACAATGGAGTGCAGGATGGAAATAAAACATGTGGCAAAAATGTACACAGATATATTCTCATCAACTGGAAAGGATAAGGGAACTCATTAACACATTATGAATCTTAATATTCTACCTTAAACTACCTCAGTACTAATATGGTCACTGCGAATCATTAATGTTTTCTGACCAATGCAGAAAATCAGTCTCTAATGATCTTTTAAAAAATCATTCCAAATTAATTATGCTACTCTTATCTAAGTTATGATAACTTTTGTATAAATATCATAAGCTCTTGACAACTCAACTGATCCCTCAGATGTTTCCTTTGTCTATGCTAGTCTGATCTCCCGATACTGATTCTCTCCCTTGTAAGACTTCTTTTGTAGACCATCTCTGACTCTTGTCAAAGCTGGATTTATCTCCCAATACAGATTCCCTCCCTTGTGAATTTTTCAACAGCATTTCTGACATTGTTTATGCTAAACTTATCTCCCCATACAGATTCCCTCCTTGTGAATTTTTCAACAGCATTTCTGACATTGTTTATGCTAAACTTATCTCCCAATACAGATTCCCCTCCCTTGTGAATTTTTTCAACAGCATTTCTGACATGTTTATGTTAAACTTATCTCCCAATACAGATTCCCTCCCTTGTGAATTTTTCAACAGCATTTCTGACATTGTTTAAGCTAAACTTATCTCCCAATACAGATTCCCTCCCTTGTGAATTTTTAACAGCATTTCTGACATTGTTTATGCTAAACTTATCTCCCAATACAGATTCCCTCCCTTGTGAATTTTTCAACAGCATTTCTGACATTGTTTAAGCTAAACTTATCTCCCAATACAGATTCCCTCCCTTGTGAATTTTTCAACAGCATTTCTGACATTGTTTATGCTAAATTTATCTCCCAATACAGATTCCCTCCCTTGTGAATTTTTCAACAGCATTTCTGACATTGTTTATGCTAAATTTATCTCCCAATACAGATTCCCTCCCTTGTGAATTTTTTAAAAGCATTTCTGACATTGTTTATGCAAAAACTTATCTCCCAATTCAGATTCCCTTCCTAGTAAGACTTGTTGTTTGTTTGTTTTTTTCTGCAACATCTCTGATTTTGCAGTAAATTTTCTTCCTTATAAAGAGTTTTCTTCTTCTCAAGACTCGGTTTTCAAGCCTTTTTGGAGGCAGCTGTTTAGATATTTCATAAAAAACACAGTTCCAAATGTATTATTATACGGTGCTAGTTTATTTTCAATTTATTTTCTGTATTAAATTAAACCTGTTTCTTTCAATGTCATATTTCATGCCATTCAGAACCATCAATTGCTGATTATCTTAACCTGCTGGGGAGATAAAGAAGAAATCATGACAGTAGGAACATGAGAAGGATTTCAAAGGGTTGTTGTTCCTAACACGGAAGGACTGATTTATATCCGTGTATGCATCTTTTCATACAACTCAGAGTTGCAGCCCTTTTGCATATGGAAACTGACGCAATGAATACTGACTGAAGATGGGAGCAGGAGCATGTAATTACATTTGAACACCATTTATAACTTTGAAAAAAAAAAATCAGTGGTTAACGACCTTCTGTGGAATGTTGAGTGGCTGATTTTTTTTTCCTCCTGAGGGCAATATACTGATACAGGTGTTTTGTTAGCAAAAAATACACTGCTCAAACAAGACTATTTCCACACATGCAAGAAGTGAAATGAAGTATGCAATCAAGACAGTCCATGGGTTCAAAAGCTCCATATCATTCCATACAAAGTTAAAGCATAAGATAATAGAGTCAAACAGAACAAGATCACACTGAAGATAAAACGCATGCACAAAGAGAAACATACTTTAAGATAAGATGCATCAAACCTTCAAACCTCACACAAGATGACAGTATGCAAGAAAACAAGTCCAAAGGCTTAGTGTTGTAAAGACAAAGACACACCCTTACCCAAGGTCAATAACAGAACAAACAAAAGCAGGATGCTTTAATGTCAGATATTTCTGAGACGCCAAGTCAAGCCTCACAGTAAATACAGACTAACTTTACGTTTACACAGTTTTTTTTCAAACAGTAGTCAAGACAAGACAGGGTGAGATACTTCAGAAGGGTTAATTCACACTTCACCCCCCAGATGGTACACGGGCAGATAGCAAGGGAGAGAAGTGTAGGCTAACTTCAGGCAGGTTAATTCACAGTCCACTCCAAGGGGAACGCAGCAGGAAGTGAGAGAGCAGAGCATTTACTTTCCGACAAGCTGTCCACCATGCTGGGAGGGCAGGCAACTCCTGACAGCACCGATTCCCTTCCCCCGCCCTCCGTGTAGGACAGTGAGGAGAACACTCTAGCATTCCGTGGACTTTCAACAGACGAAAACCGCTGCCTGGGAGATGATGGTATCCTAGGAGACAGCGGGAGCCTTGGGGACATGAGGTCACTTCCTGATGGTCCTTCGAGGTAACTTCCTGCATCGCTTCGTCCGCCTTCAAAGTCGCTGGGATCAAACACACTGTCAGAACCCCTGCTCAGATGCCGTACTTTTTGCAGTGGTGACAGGGGCGACATAGGGTGTTCCATACTACTTCCCCTGGTGACCTTGTCTCCTGCATCTACATGTCATGGTAAACATCATCAACTACATCACTTGAAATGCCAAGCACATGCAAACATACAATAACAAACCAAAACAAGAATAAACAGTCCAAGCAACATTTAGAGCAAACCAAGGATTTCAAAACATTTCAAATGAGGAAAAACAAGGTGAAAAACCAATCATAGACCAAGACACCAAAATGAGCATGCTGAAGACATTTAGATTTACCAGGAAACTGGAATCTTCTTAAAAGCAGTTAACAAATTTCTCCAATGTGTGTATAAGCATCAGATTTCTCCAATGTGTATGTAAGAATCAAATTTCTCCAATGTGTATATAAGCAGCATATAATAAGAAAGAGAAGGGAGACAGAGGAAGGCAAATCATGACACCATTTTTTTTTATCTACAAAGATAACAGATAAGGACCAACAAGAGACAGAGATGAAAGAGAAAAGAAGAGAGAGATATTTATAACAGACAGTATGGAGGGCAAGCAGAGAAGGAGAGAGCTGAGACAGACAGACAGCCTTAAACATACTCTTAAATATGTACAAAACACATAGACTCACACACATGCAAGTTCATGCACACACACACACACACACACACACACACACACACACACACACACACACACACACACACTGTCTCTCTCTCTCTCTCTCTCTCTCTCTCTCTCTCTCACACACACACACACACACACACACACACACACACACACACACACACACTGTGCACAATACAGACAGAGAGAGGGAAGGAGATGGAAATGATACACGAATAGTTTCTGAAACAGAAAAGAGTAGAAAGGCATGGTAAATGTGGATGAGACATAACACTGAAAGGACAGCTATTATCATCAGAAACAGATCAGTTTTCAATGTGAATGGAAACAGCAGCTTTGCACACAAAAGAACAGTCAGCATGGCAGGTTCTGTCTGCCAGCAGGAAAGGCACAATGCTTCCAGCAAGCCGCCTCTGCCAGCAAAGACAAGGTCAATACGTTGCCAGCAAAGACAAGGTCAATACGTTGCCAGCAAAGACAAGGTCACTACTTTGCTGTCAGAGCAAACACAACAGAAGAAGGAAAACTTGTATGGTCATAATGCAAAGACACTTCGTATTGAATGCAAACAGCCAAATGTTATCATCTGATTGCTACACCACTTTATTCAATGCATAAATCAAATCACAAAGTTTTACTCATAGCAAATGTCTTATTCTGTTTACTTGTGATCAGTTCTGTTAGTGCACCACACCAAGCACACTGTGAACGCAGACTGGAAATATCAGTCTGGCCTGAAGCAGCTTGCACCGGACCGCTCTTTACCTGATCTGAATGGAAAGAGTCACTTGCTGATGCACTTTGATGACAACAGACAGATGCCAAGTGCAGACATGTTGATGCACTTTGATGACAACAGACAGATGCCAAGTGCTGACATGTTGATGCACTTTGATGACAACAGACAGATGCCAAGTGCAGACATGTTGATGCACTTTAATGACAACAGACAGATGCCAAGTGCAGACATGTTGATGCACTTTGATGACAACAGACAGATGCCAAGTGCAGACATGTTGATGCACTTTGATGACAACAGACACTTTGATGACAACAGACAGATGCCAAGTGCTGACATGTTGATGCACTTTGATGACAACAGACAGATGCCAAGTGCAGACATGTTGATGCACTTTGATGACAACAGGCAGATGCCAAGTGCAGACATGTTGATGCACTTTGATGACAACAGACAGATGCCAAGTGCAGACATGTTGATGCACTTTGATGACAACGGGCAGATGCCAAGTGCAGACATGTTGATGCACTTTGATGACAACGGGCAGATGCCAAGTGCAGACATGTTGATGCACTTTGATGACAACAGGGCAGATGCCAAGTGCAGACATGTTGATGCACTTTGATGACAACAGACAGATGCCAAGTACAGACATGTTGATGCACTTTGATGACAACAGACAGATGCCAAGTGCAGACATGTTGATGCACTTTGATGACAACAGACAGATGGCCCAGTGCTGACATGTTGATGCACTTTGATGACAACAGACAGATGCCCAGTGCAGACATGTTGATGCACTTTGATGACAACAGACAGATGCCAAGTGCTGACATGTTGATGCACTTTGATGACAACAGACAGATGCCCAGTGCAGACATGTTGATGCACTTTGATGACAACAGGCAGATGCCAAGTGCTGACATGTTGATGCACTTTGATGACAACAGGCAGATGCCAAGTGCTGACATGTTGGTGCACTTTGATGACAACAGGCAGATGCCAAGTGCTGACATGTTGGTGCACTTTGATGACAACAGGCAGATGCCAAGTGCTGACATGTTGATGCACTTTGATGACAACAGGCAGATGCCCAGTGCAGACATGTTGATGCACTTTGATGACAACAGGCAGATGCCCAGTGCAGACATGTTGATGCACTTTGATGACAACAGACAGATGCCAAGTGCAGACATGTTGATGCACTTTGATGACAACAGACAGAAGCCAAGTGCAGACATGTTGGTGCACTTTGATGACAACAGACAGATGCCAAGTGCTGACATGTTGGTGCACTTTGATGACAACAGACAGATGCCAAGTGCTGACATGTTGAGATGGGCAGATGTGAAACTGGACATGAACAGGACCAGGCATACCAACTGCCTTATGAGGAAAAAAGGAGGGGGAAGAGAGAGAGAGAGGGGGACAGACAGAAACAAAGAGAGGAAAAGAGAGACACACTGGGAAAGAAATAAGGTGGGGGGGGGGGGGGAGAGAGAGAGAGAGAGAGAGAGAGAGAGACAGACAGACAGACAGAGAGAGAGAGAGAAAGAGAAAGAGCAAGAAGACAAGAAAATCTGACATCCAACAGGGACGGAAAGAAATCACAATTCCAGAGTGTTCCCAGTCCTTAAATGTCCTAAACACTGGGTGGACTAAGGTCAGGGAGGGGCAAGAGGTGGGTGGACTAAGGTCAGGGAGGGGCAAGAGGTGGGTGGACTAGGTCAGGGAGGGGCAAGAGGGGTGGACTAAGGTCAGGGAGGGGCAAGAGGTGGGTGGACTAAGGTCAGGGAGGGGCAAGAGGTGGGTGGACTAAGGTCAGGGAGGGGCAAGAGGTGGGTGGACTAAGGTAAGGGGGGGGGGGGGGGGGGGGGGTGGCAAGAGGCAGTCCAGAGTTACCTGACTGACCAATTTTGTGTTCTTCCAACTTTACTTCCCCTTCCTTTTTATTTGATCAACAGACAATGAAAGTGTTCATGAATGCAATTTGACTCCATTTCAAGTCATGTTTCTCTCCAGATTTCTTATCATTTATTCAAAAGAAAACAAATGAAAATTTCCAAGAATTAACAAGATCAGAAAATAAGCCATAAAGAAAATGGGCCTCTCCCAAAAAAAAAAAATGGTGAGAATGGTATAAGAACCAAGAGAGACAATTGGGACGGTTGGAGGATGTGTGAAGATGGCATTCTGTCAGGCAGAATGAAGGCAGACAAGTGGCATGGCAGCAAGATTGTGGGGATGGCATTCTGTCGGCAGAATCAAGACAGACAAGTGGCATGGAAGAAAGATTGTGGGGATGGCATTCTGTCAGCAGAATCAAGACAGACAAGTGGCATGGCAGCAAGATTGTGGGGATGGCATTCTGTCAGGCAGAATCAAGACAGGCAACTGACAAGGTTTCAGGGTGGTCAGGATGGCATTCTGTCTATCAGAATCCAAAGAGACAATGGATTAACACTGCTGGAAGATGGTAAGGATGACAGTCCACACCCAGTATCAGAACAGGCTGGCAGATGTTACCCAGAATCATGACAGGGAGTTGGCACGGTGACAAGGTGTAGAGATGGCACTCTGTCACTCAGTATTAGGACACCATGTTTTAACAACAAAACACAGGAAAGTTACAAGTGCTGACATAAAAAAAAAAATTAAAAAATCAAAAAAAACAAAAAAACATGAACTTTCAGCTATCATCTTCAATCAGTTTACATCATCAAAACAATTAACCCTAACCCGTGTGTGTGGTGTATGTGTGTGTGTGTGTGTGTGTGTGTGTGTGTGTGTGTGTGTGTGTGTGTGCGTGTGTGTATGTGTATGTGTAAATTGATTAAACAGATAACATTGATCACTGCAATGTATGTTGATATTTAGACAAGATTACTGTTATTATTTCATAATACAATCAAACAAAACAAGGTATGAGTAGAACAAGTACGGTTAACTATTTAAAATCAGTTTCACAAAGTTATCTAAATTCTGAGTGTAAGTTGCAAGTCTTCTGATCATCTCAAACTCACCACCCACAAAGACTAAAGTTTTAAAGAAACAAAACAAACTAAAACTTTAAAGAAACAAAACAAACTCAAACTTTAAAGAAACAAAACAAACTCCCCCACCCATCCCCTTCTATCCCCCCAGCCCCTCCCCCTCCCCCCCCCAAAAAAAAAAGACAACAAACTCTGGATATACAATGAACAAATGAAGAAATTGTCACAAACACTACCTACTGACATCAGGACGACTGAACAGAGCACATCTTTGTCCTGAAGTTTGAAAAACTTCCCTCACTTTCAGAGAAGTACAGCAGGCTATCATTCTTGACATGGACACAGCATAATTTGATTCTTTTGGTCCTTTGCATAAAGATTATAATTCACGCTAATTTACTGAAAGAAAAAACAACAACAACGTTGGTGTTAAAATCAAGAACTGTTTAAAAGTGAGCAAAGTGTATCTCAAAATTGGTTAGAAAGAAATTAGGCTCGAGTTCAACCAGTCCACAGAAAAGGGAGGTAATTAGCACATGATGTGATGTTATCCAGACGTGAAGACACCACACACACTCCACCTGAGTGAAAGCAACTGAAAATCTAGCTGACCCTGGCTGTCTCTCCCTCCTGCGCTGTATCCATCCGACAGAGACAACCTCGGACATCCATCCGATGGGTCCATGGAGGAAGGCTCCTGCCGGGAAAGAGATCTTCCTCATCCTCCTCTTCAGCACGGCATCTCGCTGATCTGCAGGGAACTGACACACGCAGTCAGGAGGGCAGACTGGGGGAGGAATGCTCGGGGCCGCACTGGCTGACTCTTCAATGCTGCCCAGCCTGGACAGAGACCGGCAGGCGCCATGTCTGTGGCCTCTCAAGTAGCGGATGTCGACCCGAGGGGACTCAGGGTTGATGTGGGCATCTGCTGTCCACGTGTTTTGTGCTGCAGCTTCTGGGGATGGTGTTCCAGGAGTGTTAGCGCCGGAGGATGGCATGGAGTTCCTGGGCTGTGGGGGGGATGGTCTTTCTGTGGCTGAAGTTCCGTCAATGGTGCCGGCTCTTTGGAACAGCACTGAAGCCGATGCTGACCTGGGTCTCCTGGAGAACGCTGATGATGACTGCCTTCTGTTATGGACAGCTGATCTGGGCCTGTGACCCATCCTTCCCGACTTTTTCACTTTCATGGAACTAACAGAGGCCACTGAGCTTCGTCCAGATGGCACAGTCCTTTCCGGTGACATCCTTTCACCCAGTGACATCAGATCATCGTCTGTCTGTACATCACTTTGTCTGCTGTCCAGCAGACGGCTCAGCTGGTAGTCTCCCTTGAGCTGCTGATCTCCCTTCAACGGCGAGTCTCTGAGGGTGTAGGTGAACACGCTGCTGGCAGGACTGACAGCTCTTGTCAGACCCACGAGGGCCTCATCCATGCTAAGCTCCCACTCTATAGCATGCACACAGGAACAGCACAATATGACAGCCCAGATGACACTGAACACACTTCAATGACAGCCCAGATGACACTGAGCACACTTTAAATGACAGCCCAGATGACACTGAGCACACTTCAATGACAGCCCAGATGGCACTGAACACACTTCAATGACAGCCCAGATGATACTGAACACACTTCAATGACAGCCCAGATGGCACTGAACACACTTCAATGACAGCCCAGATGACACTGAGCACACTTCAATGACAGCCCAGATGACACTCAACACACCTCAGTGACAGCCCAAATAGCACTACACAGACTTCTGTCCACAGCTGTCCTTTACTTCATTTTACTAACAGTCAAAAACAAAACAAAAGCAAACAAAAAAGGAAATGTGGAAACAATATCTGAATAAACAGTGCGTGTTTGAAATAAATCTTCAGATTCAATTCTTTACATTAATCAACTGGCTGTAACAAATCATGATCTGGGATTCTCATACACCGACGAATATTTGTGAACTCATGCACAAGGAATGAGGGGGGGGATGGGGAAAGGGGGGAAGGGGGAGAGATGGGGGAAGGGCAGAAGGGGTGGGGATGGCTAATATATACATATCATTACAACCAAATCCTACCCCACAGCACCAACACAAAACATAAGCAAGCAGACAACAGCAAAAGATCGATCGATCTTTTAAGTACCACACACACACAAATATTTTAAAAAGCAACACAGACACAATGATCTCCATATTCATATACATAATGAGACTGTATAGCAGACAATATACATAATGAGACTGTATGGCAGACAATATACATAATGAGACTGTATGGCAGACAATATACATAATGAGACTGTATGGCAGACAAGATACATAATGAGACTGTATGGCAGACAAGATACATAATGAGACTGTATGGCAGACAATATACATAATGAGACTGTATGGCAGACAATATACATAATGAGACTGTATGGCAGACAAGATACATGAGACTGTATGGTGGACAATCACAAACACTCAGGACAGGCCACCTACCTTCCTCCCCCAGCAGGTGTGCCCCCTCTCCCTGCACACCAGTCAAGAATGATCATAGACATAGAGAATGATCATAGACACAGAGAACGATCATAGACACAGAGAACGATCATAGACACAGAACGATCATAGACATAGAGAACGATCATAGACGTAGAGATACGGGTGACATGACACATAAAAACGTACAGCTCTGGAAGACATCATGAAAAATACATGAAGAATGACAAAAAAAAAACAACAGGATATCATTTAAATTCTATACCAACCAGGAATTTATCTGACTTTTTTTTCTTACAGAAACATACAAATTTTTCATACAAACACTTTGCAACCATCATCATACAACCAACCCCCCACCCCACCCCTACCCCCACTCCTGCCATCCAACCCTGCCCCTCCCCACCACCCAAACTTTGAGTAAGACAAATAACAAAAGATTTCTTTGGAGAGACACATGACAGCAACAGTTGCCTTCCTCGTTTGTTATGAAGTATATTCAACATCTTTTCATCATATTTCAGATGAAAAAGCATCCTCATTTCCCCGAGGTATGTCCAAGTGCTATACATGGGTACATGAGCAGAATGGAAGCATTCATTCACATACTGGTGAATGGATACGTATGTGAATGTATGCGTGCTTGTAATCATCTGCAGAAAACAAATTAAGTTTACACACTGTCTTCCAGCGTTCATGCAAGGGTTAAAAAAAAATGTCAACAATCGTTAAAGTACTGGCTTCTCAGGTCTTTCAAAAGATACACATTACATCAAAGACAAACAGCTTCAATGTGACTCTAGATTTTAACTCTTTTCTTTCAACAAAATTTATGGAGGACAAAGAAATCACAAGAAAAATCAACAGTACATTAGACTAAACTGAGGAATGTGTCTCACAGTCATATCTTTGAAAACTGCAAAATGTCTCATGTACAACAAAGTTTAACACACATGTTAGTATCAAAATGCTGATATTTATGTCAGTGCTACAAGTAACTGTGATATTGTGTGTGTGTGTGTGTGTGTGTGTGTGTGTGTGTGTGTGTGTGTGTGTGTTGTGGGGGGTGGGGCATGTAGGCATATGTGTGTATGTATGTGTGGTGCTTGTGTGTGTGTGTGTGTGTGTGTGTGTGTGTGTGTGTGTGTGTGTGTGTGTGTCTGTCTGTCTGTGTACATGTGTGAGTGTGTGCATCCACATGCATGTGTGTTTGCTTGTGTATGTGCATGCATGTGTCTGAGTGTGAATGTGTCTGTTTATACATGTGTCTGTGTAAGCCTGCACAAATCTGTACATGCATGTGCCTGTCTGTGTGTGATTGTGTGTAATGTGTGTGTGTGTGTGTGTGTGTGTGTGTGTGTGTGTGTGTGTGTGTGTGTGTGTGTGTGTGTGTGTGTGTGTGTGTGTGTCTGTCTTAGTGTGTGTGAGTGTGAATGTCAGTGTGTGTGTGCATGCATGCATGCGTGGGTGGATGCATGCATGTGTGTGCGCATGCATGCATGCGTGCGTGCGTGTGTGAGTGTGTGTATATCTGTGTCTATGTGTGTGTGAGAGAGACAGGGTGAGAGACAGAGAGTGCATTTGATTGTCACACAATACAGATATTGACAGCAGTTCTTTATCATGAACAAATAAAGTGTTATTTCATACTTTTCATGAGCGGATTAGGACAGGACCAGAAACAAGACAACAGTTAACACGCAGTCCAGGGAGTCCAGTGAAACAGGGCCAAGCAGCATCACACAAAGCCAACACTCTTCCACAGTGTCACTGATCAGATGATTTGCTATCCATCAACAGTTAAAGAACTGCAATTAACTAAAACTATGATTGAAAAGGCACACGCTAGTTTTGTAAGTTTTCAGTAGAGAGAATGGAGAAAAAAAAAAACTGTTTCATTGCACAAAAAGCACATAAAAAGTTTCTTCCATTTGAAAATTTTATGTAGGTGATTTTGAAACTTTTTTTTCTTCTTTTCTTTTTCTTTCTCTCTTTTTTTTTTTTCCTTTTTTTTTTGTGTTTGCTTGTTTGTTTTGTTTTGTTTCAGATGTTTTGTTTTCTGTATAAAAATTCCATAGTGGAAGTGGCACTTAATAGCATAATAGTGCTTGTGTATGCCATTTTGTGACAAAAATTACGTAAGAGCGAATGTCTCCATGTCTCTGTATTTCTTTCTGTCTCTCCCTTTGATCACACACAAGCTATATTTGGCTAAAAATGAGTCAAATTCATGAAAGCCAGCTCTAAAAAGAAGCACAGAAGTTGTCTATTTTGTCATTATCAGTCACTTATCAGAAGCACAGGAGTTGTCTATTTTGTCATTATCAGTCATTTATCAGTGACAGTCACTGATACAGTATGGTAAACAATAAACACAGAATTTAATACATTGGTGAATTAATAAAATGTTGCAATAGAAAATGTGGCAATACAATGATTGCAGAGCATACACTGGGCAAAAAATAGAAAACCCTTTAAAAAAAAAAATAAAAGCAATTTAAAAAAAAAAAAGAGAAAAAGCAGACATCCAAAAACTCACTGAACAAACCGAAAAAAGCAAAATGAAATAAAATCATATCAATAGTAACAATAATGTTGATAAAAATCAACAGAACTCAATTTACAACGGAGAAACAAAAGATATATACAATGGAAGATACACCAAGTGCAATGAAGCCATATCATAACACAAGCTTCGTAAGACAGGCAACGGCAGGGGAAAGGAGACATGTTGGCTTTATTCCCCATTGCACTGGGCACCAGACAATATTCCACAGACTGTATACAGACATCATATCTAAAAGCAGGATTAGATTGCAAAAAGCAAAATATTATACTTCCAATGCTCAAACAGACAAAGGTGAAACAACAACAACAACAAATCATGCAAAAGAAATTGAAAGAAACCAAGAAGAAGTCAAGAGTGCCTTCACAACACAAAAGCCCTGTAATACACTGGGGAGTGGTTAAGAATTGGCACTGAAGTGCGATTAATTCTTCAGCAGGTGGAGAGAAAAGGTTATAAGTTAGAGTATACCAAGCGTGAGAGGTGCAGGTGTTGTCAGCCAGTCCGTACATCAAGGCAGCAGGAAAAGCAGGGGTTATCACACAGCCAAGATGGTAAGCAGGAAGAGGAGGAATAAAAACACTCCCCCCACTGACAGACAGGAGCGTTTAAGAGCGTTTCTCAATTACCTCCTGACTGGAAAGCCAGCTCATTTGGGACTTGACTCGAGTACCGTCCCTCTCCCTCCCCACCCCTGAGAGACTTCCCATGGGGCCATAGCCCTCTGTGTCTGTGGCGGAGACCAGGGTCTGTGGGCTGACACCTCCCCCTCTGACAGTGCCCTCTCTGCCTCCTGTCTCTCCACCCTCCAGTTCCGCTGTGGGGGACATCCCCACCTCCGCCCCGGTCTGTCCCACAGGAACTCCATGGGTCGCTTCTGTCCGCTGATTTGACAGAGCGGTAAGATTTGGACGATGTGGGACAATCCTCCGAGTCTGGTACAGACGGCAACGGTGGGACATCGGCTGTTGGGATGGAAGCTTCCTGAGGCTGAGTGGCAGGGGTGGGAGAGGTGGGGGTGAGAGGGGCACTGAGCTCTTCGATGTTGGCGCTGCGCTGCTCACTTCTGTTACTATCCTCTTTCTCTAGGGCTCTGGGTTCTGAAGGGCGAGAAGACCGCTCTTTTTCCTGTTAGGGGGAAGGAACTTTAGACTATGTACTGACTGCATGCTGAGAGACATTCACAGCCCAAGATCACAAAATGGTTCCCATTACACAGCTTCTGCCTTGCCCTCCACAGAACTATACAGTGACAAAAAATCCTTTGTCCAACACATTTTGTTGTGTTAAAAACTCAATGAAACTGACCAGCTCACTGAGATCAGTTAAACTCAAACAGTGTCCTTTCCTGTGTCCATTATTTGGATCTGCAAGCAGGGCACAAAGTATTTCATTTCTAATTACACTTTTTAAAATGCTAGAAAAAAAAAAAGAGACATAATGTTCTATTGTTTCACCTTTTTTTTTTCATCATTTTGTTCTGTTTTGCTCAACACAGAACACTCCTCAGTCTGCTGAAGGGAAGAAGCTCTGACACATGACCACGCTGGGCGGAATCCACAATTTCCTTGAGAGTGGACCTGTTCATGTACCCATCAGCATGTGCTCCATGTAGTTGAACTGCATGGCACATGTACTGTACGGAGCGTCTGCCTCTAAAGAAACTGATGTTCTCAGTAGGCTGTGAGCAAAAACATTTTGATGTGTACGTTGTTGGTTTTTCTTTTGCTGTTGTTTTTTTTCCCTTATACTTAATTTCCCTTACTCTGTCATGTTTTACAAGAACAAAGCATTTATCATCTACACCTGTTTTCCTCTGCTATTCACTAGTTGAGAATTACACAGTATATTCCACTAACCATCTTTCAATCAATAAACTGGTGTTGATGCATGAGGCAGGGAGTGGATTACCAATTCTCATGCTAGGTAAAACTGCTGTTCCTCCTTCAAATGAGAAAGTCCTAAAAAAAAAAAATGACACGACTTGATTTTACAATCTTTAAGAGTTTAAAAAGACAATTAATATGAAGAAAAGGATCAAAGCTGTCTATTTATTATCATAATTTCATCTCATTATTCTGGTATCTGTAGTTTATATTGCATCAAACTACTGAGTCAAACTATCTCCAATAGAGTGTCTTTTTCTAACTTTATTCTAATTGCAAATATATTCTTTTTTGCGCTGAACACAGAAGCGATCAAAGCTAAGTGCATTTTCGTTATTTGTTTCATGTTTGTTGCACCTGAAGAAGACCTAAGAGGTTGAAACGCGTTGTGGTTTGTCTTGTGACTTGTTTGTCCACGTTTCTCTGGGCGGTTCGCTGACATTTATTTAAGATTTATTCTAATGCCGTATGGCTGCCATCTGGAACAGGTTAGCAGAACAGAACTGTGCTCAAAGGTGTCAATACTCAGCATCATTTAGCCTGATTTTTTGGTCTCATTTGTTCTTCACAATACAACTAAATCAAATCTTCAGTTCCAGTACTTTCACTTTGATTAGATATGTTGTTCCTTTGTTCCTTTGTTTGTTTGTTTGTTTTTAAGAGGTTGCCCACAATGGTGTGTCTGAAACAGGTATTCCGCTCATGTAATGTCTGTCATCTCAAGTACTTGGAACACACACACACACACACACACACACACACACACACACACACACACACACACACACAGAGGACCATTCTACATGATCAATGTCTCATGGACACTGGCCAGACACAGGAAGCAGTTGACCACTACCTTCATCCACAACTTGCTGCCAGACAAATCTGTGAACAGGGCAGTTCTCAGCTTTGTGCTTCCTCTGGAATAGGCAGAGTATCGCCACTATGATAAGGTCAAAGGTCATGACAGATCAGAGATCATCTACAATAATTAGAGCAGCCTCACTGAAAACAATTTTTCCCCCATCACCTGAAAAAAGGCTGTAAACTGTGTAACAGTAAGGCTATATAACTACTTCATCTACAGGTTTGTTATATGTCACTAGAAGATGATGTCATGATGGGAAATCTGCATTTTAAAAAGGGGAAGTTTACTAAAAAAAAAACAAAAAAACATTCCTAATCCATGCATCTGAATTCATGCAACGCCATCAACACAGATATGTTTCCATGGGCACCAAGAGAATGAAACCCTGCTATATGTTCAACAGCTTAAGACACGCTGACTGGAATCTCATGCTAGGAACAGGACCAACCCCCATGCATACCGGAACACGTGTGTCATGCAGACAAAGAAGGCAACATAAAGAATACAGTATGGTATCAAAAGCCATGCAACATCCAGTCAGGCCTTTCTTGCAATCCTCAGTGGAGCACTTGCCACAACAGTAAGTCATGCAACATGTATGCCATGTCAAAGGCGTGGGCAGTTCATGTGCAGATACAGTCCTGCCATTCTTTGCAGCCTCTATGCTGGAGATAAAACTACAGTCTCTGTAGGCTGCAGGAAGAGCTTCATACAATAGCTCTTTCCTCTCCATCTTTATGTACAATTTGATTCTATTTCGGTCTCTCATGCACACACACATATACACACTCTCTCTCTCTCTCTCTCTTTCTCTCTCTCTCTCCCCCCTCTCCTCTCTCTTACTCTCTTTATCCCACACTACATTTTGTCTCTCATATATATGACCTGTCCGTCCGTTGGTCACAAACACACATGCACTCTCTCCTTCTTTCACACTACGTTTTGTCTCTCTCATTCTCACATACACAGAACCTCTCTCTCCTCTCTCTCTCTCTCTCACACACACACACACACACACACACACACACACACACA
The DNA here is from genome assembly GCA_016801955.1 of Conus betulinus. Lineage (NCBI taxonomy): Eukaryota > Metazoa > Mollusca > Gastropoda > Neogastropoda > Conidae > Conus > Conus betulinus. Next base: position 16,190 of record JADBJO010002844.1, read on the forward strand.
ACTTTACAGTCCTGATATACAATTGCCATAATTGTACACACAGTCACAACGCCACATGTACCTGGCCGGCAGCTCTTGCCTTGCCCATCCTGTCCACCATGGTGGCGCCATCTTTTTCCATGCGTGTTCCGTCGTCTACTTGGGAAGAGCGGGCGCCTCGTTTAGGAAGCTTCCTCTGTGTCACCGACTTCTTCTTCACTGGGGCTCTGTGGCCTTTATCCTGACATCAAGTCACCTTCTTCACTTCATGTGAGTTTGTCAGTGTGTGTGTGTGTGTGTGTGTGTGTGTGTGTGTGTGTGTGTGTGTGTGTGTGTGTGTGTGGAGGTGGATGGGGGTGGGTGGGTGGTGAGTGAGTGAGTGAGTGAGTGAGTGAGTGAGTGAGTGAGTGTGTGTGTGTGTGTGTGTGTGTGTGTGTGTGTGTGTGTGTGTATGTGGAGGGTGTGTGTGTGTGTGTGTGTGTGTGTGTGTGTGTGTGTGTGTGTGTGGGGGGTGGTGGGTGGATGGGTGGTGGGTGGTGGGTTGGTGGTTGAGTGTGTGTGTCAGTGTGTTGCATGGCTGCCCTTTTGGTTCAAGTTGGCTTTCAAACTGTGTTATACACACACACGCACACACGCATGCACATGCATGCATGCATGCACGCATGCACACACACACACACACACACACACACACACACACACACACACACTGTATTTTTTTTGTGTGTGCACCATAATATGATTATCTATAGGCTCTCAGAACACACTGATGGACACCACATTACAAGTTATTTCCCTTGTGATGGACAATTTTATAATTTTCTTCTATGCCTCTTAACAAAAATGTAAAACCTTGTGCATCAACAGAAAGGGTAAAACATAAACATTTGTATTCAATATGTTTTTAAATGCCTTTTAGCAAATGCTCAGATACTGTTGTGATGACAGAAAACATCAAATTTTGACTTATTCTAAGGTCTTTGTGTAAAAAATACACTTTCAGTTCAAAACAACAACAAAACATCTTCCATTCGCTAGCACCTAAAACTAAGTATGATACATGATTGCATTCACTTATTGAGTAAACAGAAAAACAGCAGAGTTTCTTTCAGACTGCCATCATCTGCACTGAGCATGGCCATCAGAAAGGGCTGCCTCGCTGTCACCTACACATCAGAAAGGGCTGCCTCGCTGTCACCTACACATGGAACTGGGCAAAACATTGAAGCATTCTATGACAGACCTTCAGTGAGATAAAGCACTAACAAGGTACAGTCTGGACTACAACACAGACATGTTTGCAGCGTTTGTTTCTTTTATTTCACCCTCTGACTGCTGCTGATAAGCATGATCATTAGGAATGGGCAGTAACCTCCTTGTCTCACAGGATGAGTCAGAATATCACGTCACCATCTACCACTGTCTCTTCATCTTCTTTCTTTGAGTGTCCACCTTCATCGAGCTGAAGATTCTGACACTTTCATGTTGTGTATGACTGTTTTTTATCCCGCCATTAAGGCAGCCATACTCCAACTTCAGGGAAGATGCATGCTATGTCTAACGTGTCATCCATACCAACGGCCAAACTGGCCTTCTCTCCGAAAGTTGGTGATGGGATTTTACGTGTGTGTGCAAGATGTTGTGCGTGCGTTCACACATCGAACCTCAGTTTATAGTCTCATTCGAAGGACTGTATGGGGAATGGAGTCAGAACCAACGTTAACTCCGAGGGAAAAAACTCTCCTGTACTGAAATTTGAAACCCATAACCTCAGAATCACCAGTCCGGTGCTCTACCAACTGAGCTACTCCAGCCCCCCTGTCTTGTCCTGCTTTACATGGGAGCAGAACAAGTTGACTCGGGTGAAGGAACTGAAGCACAAAGTGTACATACTGTGTAGTTATTTTCCTTTAGATCTAATCTGTTTTTGAAGAGGTACAAATGTCAAGGTGTGTAGAAGAAAGAAACAATGTGCACATGCAAATTACCTGGCAGAAAAGTATCAGGTAACCCAATCACCCCTTCCCTATCAATACTCATAACAAACTGACATAATATTCACAGACGCACACAAAGGAAAAAAAAATACAATAGCTACATGATAAGGTTGGCTTTTATAACAATATTAAACAATTGACAGAATCAGATACTTTAGCCTACATTACAGAGAGATTTTTATAACAATATTAAACAATCGACAGAATCAGATACTTTAGCCTACATTACAGAGAAGCTTCTGCACACACACACACACACACACACACACACACACACACACACACACACACACACACACACACGTACCAACCAACCCCTCCCTCCAGCTTCACTCAGCAGCAATCATAAAATGTTTTTTGTGTTGCTGCCTCCTCCCCATATAACACTGCTTAAAATTAACTGGCAAATTAATTTGAAAGGATAATCAAAGACATCATTTCTTTAAAAAAAACCTGAGTGACTGAGTGAGAGAGAGAGAGAGACAGAAACAGAGAAAGAGAGACAGAGACTGAGACAGACAAACAGACAGATACAGAGAGAGTGTGTGACGGAGACAGAGAGACAGAGACAGAGAGAGAGAGAGAGAGAGAGAGAGAGAGAGAGAGAGAGAGAGAGAAAGAGAGACAGAGAGAGAGAGAGTGTGTGTACATTTGTGTGTGTGTGTGTGTGTGTATGTGTGTGTGTGTATGTGTGTGTGTGTGTGAAAGAGAGAGACAGACAGACAGACAGATAGACAGACAGACAGAGAGAAGGAGAGTGTGAGTGTACATGCATGCGTGCGTGTGTGTGTGCGTGTGCGAATGTATATGCATGTGCATGTGTGTACACGAGCGAGTGCATGCATGCATGCACGCACACGTGCAATGTGTGTGTGTGTGTGTGTGTGTGTGTGTGTGTGTGCGTGTGTGTGTGTCTGCATGTGTGTGTGTTTGTGCGTGTGTATGTGTGCTGACACACATGCATGTCTTAAAGCAATGCACGTAGCATTATTTTGGAAACTATCAACTTAACACAGAAGGTAAACAAAAAAAACGGATGATAAATGTCTGTCTCAACACATATGTAAACAATGCCAACATCATATCTATAAATAGCCTAAGGAAAAGAGATAAGAATGCTGTGAGAGAGAAAGACTGAGAGACAGAGACAGAGATGAAAAGGATGATGTAAGACAGAGACAATAAATCACAACTGATGGAAGCAAAAACATAAGACACATGAAAATATCCATATATACAATGTAAACAGGGACCCCAAACCATTGACAAATCCACAACCCACTCTGTAGAAGACCTCCTGCACAACACACAAAACACACACACACAAAAAAAGAAAAAAGCCCCCCCAAAATTATGCATCAAGTCCAGACCCTTTGCAGGATGCCAACTTCCTCTGATAACAAAAGCAGCACAAAAATGAAACATAACAGGATGCTAATGCCAGTAAAACCACCATGTAGGCAGTTAACCAATAGGTGGCGATGTTGGGTGGGAAGGGGTTAACAGAGAACATGAAAACCATATGATGAGCGTGGGGTAAGGGGGGAAGAAGGCGGTCAGGGGACTGGGAGACTAAGTCACATATTCTACATCCACTCTTTCCCCCCCCCAATCAATGATTTTCCATGCCATTTTTGCTGTCAAGGCAGTTTGTCAAATGTTCCCAAAACAAACTTCCACATCTTTCCTTCCTTTCAATGAACATGTTCTTGTTCTTGAATAAGCTTTCAGAAATTTACTTATCAATTCTTTTTTCTAGGGGGAACGAAAGAAACTTCTTTTTTCCCCCACAATGAAATCCACACACAGAATTTTTTTTAAATCTAGCATATAGTTGGCATCCCTTCCTGTTCCCAGCAAGTGATGAGGAAGCCACAAATCCCCACAAACACCTGACACACACACTGAAATCAAGCTCGTTCTCCTTAGGTGCAGCACCAAATATCAACTGATCTCTTTACTCCTGCAGAGAGTAAAGGCTTCAATCCTATGGCGCTGGACAGGAGAGGAACAGACGAAACCAATGTATGGGGATGGAGAGGGCTGAGTTTAAAAGCAGGGGGTCCAACACATGTAACAGGCTACAACACATGAAAACATCCTTCCTGACATGTCTATGAGGTGGTGGAGAGAACAGGAAGAGGGAGAGCAGGACAACTGTCTATTGGGTGGTGGAGAGAACAGGAAGAGGGAGAGCAGGACAACTGTCTATTGGGTGGTGGAGAGAAGAACAGGAAGAGGAAAAGCAGGACAATTGTCTATTGGGTGGTGGAGAGAACAGGAAGAGGGAGAGCAGGACAATTGTCTATTGGGTGGTGGAGAGAACAGGAAGAGGGAAAGCAGGACAACTGTCTATGGGGTGGTGGAGAGAACAGGAAGAGGGAAAGCAGGACAACTGTCTATGGGGGGTGGTGGAGAGAACAGGAAGAGGGAAAGCAGGACAATTGTCTATTGGGTGGTGGAGAGAACAGGGAAGAGGGAGAGCTGGACAATTGTCTCAACCAAACAAACAGTGAGTAGACCAGCTCACATGGTAAACATGATGCTGGTGAAAAAAAATGATCAGTGACTTTCATGGCTTGTCCTTCCTTTTCAATTTTGTGTGTGTCTGCTTTCATTTTTCAGATGCAAAATATGTTTCTTTGTTGTTGCCTGCTTTTTTGTTGTTGTTGCTGCTGTTGTTGTTGACAGTGGTGGTGGTGGTGGTGGTGGTGGTGGTGGTGGTGTGTGTGTGCCTGCGTGTGTGTGTGTGTGTGTGTGTGTGTGTGTGTGTGTGTGTGTGTGTGTGTGTGTGTGTGTGTGTGTGTGTGGTTGTTCTGCTGAGAAAAAAACATCACCAATGCGTGGGTTGACAGGGGGGGCAGATAAGGAAAACTGACAAGGGCAGAAAGAAAAAAGAACACAAAAGTCAAACTGAAAGTTTCATCAGGCAAAGAGAGCATCTGTATTTACACACACATGCCAGACACCGAAAAAAAAAAAAAAACAACTGAAAAAGAATTACTGAATAAGAACAGAAAATGCATTAAGCAAGCCGGCTGTCACCATGGCGACTACCTGAGAGCCCTTTCCAGCTTGAGCATGGAGCTCAGCGAGATGAGGGAACCTTATCCTCATTAACCTCTGAAATCAACAGTCATTACACCTTATCTTCATTAACCTCTGAAATCAACAGTCATTACACCTTATCCTCATTAACCTCTGAAATCAAGTCACACTACACCTTATCTTCATTAACCTCTGAAATAAACAGTCATTACACCTTGTCCTCATTAACCTCTGAAATCAACAGTCATTACACCTTATCCTCATTAACCTCTGAAATCAACAGTCATTACACCTTATCTTCATTAACCTCTGAAATCAACAGTCATTACACCTTATTCTCATTAACCTCTGAAAATCAACAGTCATTACACCTTACCTTCATTAACCTCTGAAATCAACAGTCATTACACCTTATCCTCATTAACCTCTGAAATCAACAGTCATTACACCTTATCTTCATTAAATCTCTGAAATCAACAGTCATTACACCTTATTCTCATTAACCTCTGAAATCAACAGTCATTACACCTTATTCTCATTAACCTCTGAAATCAACAGTCATTACACCTTATCCTCATTAACCTCTGAAATCAAGTCATTACACCTTATCCTCATTAACCTCTGAAATAAATAGTTATTACACCTTATCTTCATTGACCTCTGAAATCAACAGTCATTATACCTTATCTTCATTAACCTCTGAAATCAATAGTCATTATACCTTTATCTTCATTAACCTCTGAAATCAACAGTCATTTCACCGTATCATCATTCACTTCTGAAGTCAACAGTCATTTTAAAAAACCTTATCTTCATTAACCTCTGAAATCAACCGTCATTACACCTACCTCTGAAATCAACAGTCATTACACCTTATCCTCATTAACCTCTGAAATCAATAGTCATTACACCTTGTCCTCATTAACCTCTGAAATCAACAGTCATTACACCTTGTCCTCATTAACCTCTGAAATCAACAGTCATTACACCTTATCCTCATTAACCTCTGAAATCAACAGTCATTACACCTTATCTTCATTAACCTCTGAAATCAACAGTCACAACACCTTATCTTCATTAACCTCTGAAATCTACGGTCACAACACCTTATCTTCATTAACCTCTGAAAATCAACGGTCACCACACATCACTCAGCTGTTAGCTCAAGTTATCTTCTAATCTCAATCTTTCTTTCTACCATCAATTATAGCACAAGTTATCTTCTAATCTCAATCTTTCTTTCTATCATCAATTATAGCATAAGTTATCTTCTTATCTCAATCTATCTTTCTACCATCAATTATAGCACAAGTTGTCTTCTTATCTCAATCTATCTTTCTACCATCAATTACAGCAAAAGTTGTCTTCTTATCTCAATCTATCTTTCTACCATCAATTACAGCACAAGTTATCTTCTTACCTCAATCTATCTTTCTGCCATCAATCATGGCACAAGTTATCTTCTTACCTCAATCTATCTTTCTACCATCAATTATAAAAGGGAAAAAAATCTGTTTGTGTGTCTCATGATGTAAACAGATGTAAAAACAGCTAATTCAGAGCTCCAAAGTTCAGTGCTTATTCTTTAGTAAATAAACAAGAAGATCTGCTATGAAGCGATTCCCAACTCGCCTGTATTTTCACAGAACACAGGAGAACAACCCATTTAATGCTTACATGCAAGCTCCAAGAATAAAAGTGATGTATTTTCACAGAACACAGGAGAACAACCCATTTAATGCTTACATGCCAGCTCCAAGAATAACAGTGAGGCAGCAGCAGAAGCACTAGGCCTAAAAGCTCCCAGGGCAGTGGGAATGCACTGTGGTTGAGTGGCATAAAGGACAGGCCAAAAGCCACGGGTTCAATTCCCATGAAGGTCTGTTTTTAAAAGAAAAAAAAAAACTGTTTCCTTAAAAAGCATGCATGCTACAAACATTGTTCTAATAGTAACCAGCAGGTAGGCTATTTTTTTTGGCGATATGCTGTCTTCCTAATACATGTTATTCTCCTGTCACAGATTATTTTTCTACCACAAGCTATCTTTCTCTGCCACAGGCTATCGTCCTATCATAGGCTATTTTACTACCACAGGCTATCGTCCTATCATAGGCTTTTCTTACTACCACAGGCTATCGTCCTATCATAGGCTACCTTCCTACCACAGGCTATCTTCCTATCATAGGCTATCTTACTACCACAGGCTACCTCACTATCATAGGCTATCTTACTACCACAGGCTATCTCACTATCATATGTTATCTTACTACCACAGGCTATCTCACTATCATAGGCTATCTTACTACCACAGGCTATCTCACTATCATATGTTATCTTACTTCCACAGGCTATCTCACTATCATAGGCTATCTTACTACCACAGGCTATCTCACTATCATATGTTATCTTACTACCACAGGCTATCTCACTATCATAGGCTATCTTACTACCACAGGCTATCATCCTATCATAGGCTATCTTACTACCACAGGCTATCTTACCACCACAGGCTATCTCACTATCATAGGCTATCTTACTACCACAGGCTATCTTTCTATCATATGTAATCTTCCTACTACATGTTATTTTCCTGTCGCAGACTATTTCTCTGCCACAGGTTATCTTCCCTGACTACTTTCTTACTTTTGTCTTTCTGTTCCACATGAATAAAAAAAAATGATGCTGGGATAACTGGGTTTCATTTTCACCCATCTGTGTTGTTTCAGTACGACATCATAGAAGAAAGCTTGATGGTTTATTATCGTGTAGTCACGAGCTGCGGTCATTTGATCACCTACCAAACATTTCAGATTTAACTGTCATCGATCTTCATATCTATATGTCTGTACATTTCTGAGTATAGCTGTTAATTGATTATAAACTTCAAATTTATTTTCCTGTAACTATAAAATATACACCAACAGCTTGCTCATGAAAAAACAAACAAACAAACAAGTATTAAATGTATAAATGATTCAACTGTCCTCAGTTTAAAATACGTGTCACTTGTTCAATATTTCTTGAGCTGATATGTTGTTTCCTTACACATGTAATTTTATGTGTATCTTAATTTTCATCCTATCTGTATATCTCTAAAAGCTGCTCATTTATATAACTTGAAAGTGTCATCTCTATGTCAATCTGCCCTCTTCTGTGTGTATGTATGGAGGTAGGCTGGCCCTCCACATGAACTGCCTACACCTTGGTATACCATGATGTCCATTAACAACCAGGACAGTGGGAGTTAGGCCTGGTTCTTTTCCATCTCAATACTCCATCATCATCAGGAAGGTGGATCATGTCTGTTACTTTTTCACCATGGTAACCACTCATGATATGAATCATGGATAATGTCTCTGTCTTCCAGTTTGGTAACCAACCATGATCAGGATAGTGGATATGTTTCTGTTTCTTGCCAGCCTTTTGTAACAGTCATGATTAGGACAGTCGATAATATCTACCAAAAATAAATCAAATTTCACTTTGCAACTAAACAGAAATCATGTATGATCAAAATGCCAGTGAACTGCCTTTTTTTTCTCATGTGAACACAAGTCTAACACTTCATCAGTCTTTCTTCTTTTGAATGTAGGTTACATATCATCCCATCACTGTGTAATCTTTTAAAAATTTTCCATGCCAGACAGTATGCAATCTGTCCACCAATTCTCATGTTGTTTTACATTTAACAGGATCATATTTTCAGTAATTCCCATTCACCTTTTCTGCTTTCTTCTGCAACTATTCTTCATGAATTATTAAAGCTTGTGGACACATCTCAGTATTCTTGATTTATTTAAAAAAAAAAAAAAGGCCTAAAAATCTTAAGCTGCATTTTATAATATAATTTATTATACTGAACACTGAAATGATTCAATTAATGTGAAATTCAAACAAATCATGTCCCAGGATTAAAAATAAAAAGCCCAGAAAACCCCAGTTCCCAATGAAAAGTGAAAACCATACCAGATCCCCAGGAAAGGCTGTATTGGTAAAAATGTGGCGGCGGCATCATCAGACCTCTAACAAATAAACACAGCAAACCTTACTGACATGGAGATGTTAAAACATTCCTTCAAATATGCAGACACAAAACATATACGCTGGGGGAAAATAGATACGCACTGAAATCTTTGACGGTAATCGTGTTATAATTGATACAGAATGAACAGACACATTCTAAGATTTGGCTCTGGTTGAAAACTGCCTTCATAAGATACTAATTAAGAATGCTCATACAACACTAATGATTCGCTGAACTGTCAAAATCTTCAGCAACATCCGATAGTCATCAAGACTTTCTTGTACGAAATCAAATAAGATCAAAGTGCTCTTACACAGGAATGAATAATATACCCATATTGTTCACTGTGGTGGTGAGGAGAACGAGCTTAGGTCCACATTCTCCATAAGGTTGATCACGAGGGTGAGCAGGCAAAGCAGAATATGCCCCGCTCAGATATAAAGAATAAGGTTGATCACGAGGGTGAGCAGGCAAACCAGAATATGCCCCCCACTCAGATGTAAAGAATAAGGTTGATCACGAGGGTGAGCAGGCAAACCAGAATATGCCCCACTCAGATACAAAGAGAAAGAGACCAGATGCAAATCCTGAGAGTGAGAGGTGGAGAACAAACAAAAGAGGGTGAAAGAACAGGTGAGGGGTCAGAACTGAGGCGATGTCGAAGACTGAGATTGTTTCCCAGCCATTCTTTCTTCTTTCCAGCCATTCTTTCTTCGTTGTTTTTTTCCCACAGCCATTCTTTCTTCTTCTTTTCCCAGCCATTCTTTCTTCTTTTTCCCAGCCATTTCATTCTTCTTGTTTTTCCCAGCCATTCTTTCTTCTGTTTTTTCCCAGCCATTCTTTCTTCTTTCCAGCCATTCTTTCTTCTTTTTTTTCCCAGCCATTCTTTCTTCTTTCCAGCCATTCTTTCTTCTTTTTTTTTCCAGCCATTCTTTCTTCTTTTTTTCCCAGCCATTCTTTCTTCTTTTTTTTTCCAGCCATTCTTTCTTCTTTTTTTACCCAGCCATTCTTTCTTCTTTGTTTTTCCAGCCATTCTTTCTTCTTCTTTTTTTCCAGCCATTCTTTCTTTTTTTTTTCCAGCCATTCTTTCTTCTTTTTTTTCAAGCCAAGCCATTCTTTCTTCTTTTTTTTCCAGCCATTCTTCTTTTTTCCAGCCATTCTTTCTTCTTTTTTTTCCAGCCATTCTTTCTTCTTTATTTCCCAGCCATTCTTTCTTCTTTTTTTTTCCAGCCATTCTTTCTTCTTTTTTTTCCAGCCATTCTTTCTTCTTCTTTTTTCCCCCAGCCATTCTTTCTTCTTTTATTTCCCAGCCATTCTTTTTCTTCTTTTTTTCCAGCCATTCTTTCTTCTTTTATTTCCCAGCCATTCTTTTCTTCTTTTTTTCCAGCCATTCTTTCTTCTTTTTTTCCAGCCATTCCACACAATCAGTGATACTGGCCTGTCTCTTAAATGTCATTGTACACACAGAAGAAAGGAGTCAAAAACTGTGCTGCTCAATTCGGTTTCAGTTTCATCAACAAAATATCACCGTGTACAGACTAATCCATACATGCTGCACCTATTCTGATATCCTACTACAGACCACACTGCACAGGATTTACCAATGGATAAATGAATTAACGACTAAGATGAAAGGATTTAAGATGAGGGTGTCATGGATACGACTTAGCGAATGTCTGACCTGAGCATTGGCCTAATGAGCTAGTCAGACCTTTAGAGTGCTATTCAATGTCTTCAGTGCCATGCCTACCACTGTAAGCACAGTTACAAGAGAACTTGTGGGGAAGTGCCTCACTGGTTGAATTTGTCTTTCCCTTTGTTTGAATCAAAAACAGGTTGACTCTTTCGATACTGTGGGGTACTGAGGAAAACAAAAACCAACAACAAACAACTGAATTGAATGCTAAGCAGTGGATGAATAAAAGTGCTGGTAACTGTCAATACAAAGGTAATTTGGAGGGGAGGGGGGGAGAGGGGGGATAATACATGGATCAAGGGGAAGAGAGTGCACAAAGGAGAAGAGGTGAATAAAATAGAAGGAAAATATTTCTCCTTGTAAAGACAGCAAACTGGGTGCGCAGCCAACAGTCAGCGATTCAGGGGGTGGGGGGGGGGGGGGGGGGGGGGGGGGTAACGTGTGGGGTGTGGACAAATACACAATTCACAGACAATCAAAGGGGGGGGGATTGAAATGTTGGACATACAAACATTGCACTTGTTTATTTTTTCAATTTCAAAAAATGGTTTCGTTTACAGTGTAAGGGGAAATCTGAGCATGGAAGCAAAACAGGTTGGGTGACCAACATCGAATTGGTTTTTTGTGACTGAACTTCAAGAAGTGGAAATACATCAACAGAACAGATGTACAGAAACACACCACTCTCTAACACAAGCCATCATGCAAGTCAAGGTGGGGGTTTATTTTTGGGGGGGGGGGGGGGGGGGGGGGGGGGGGGGGGGGGGGTGGGACCGTATTTGTGGGTGGGGGAATGGTCATTTTTCCTTCTTGACGCTGACAGTGTTGCCGAGGTCCACTCATCAAGCCTCGCGTCGATCTCCACGTCGGGGATGGGTTTGGTGTCCTCTTCGCCGTAGGGAGTTCCTCCCTGCCGCCTTTGTGTCTGGGGTGCTTTGGTCAGCCTTGGTTTGGGGGGGCTTCCACCGCCGCTAGGGGGGGGGGCCAGAATTGGGGTGAAGATCCTTTCTTTTCCTTTTGATATTTGTTAATATGACAATATTCACATGTTTGTCTATAAGGTGCAGGGGGGCACATGGCACAATTGCTGCTGCGCATGCGCGCGCACGGGCGCTCGTCCCTGCCAAATAGGGGGGGGGTAACTGACAGTGGGGTGTGTTAGTCTTGTCATAGAAAATACACAAGATCACATAGTAATTCAAAGACAATCAAAGTACAAATGATGATTGAAATGTTGGACATACAAACATTGCTTGCACTTGTTTATTTTTTCAATTTCAATCAAATGGTTCGTTTCAGTGTAGCTTCTCTCTTTTGTTGAGCATGGAAGATTACAAAAAAAGATAAAGTGACCAACATCGAAGCCGTGTTCAAAAAAAAAAAGTTTTGTGACTGAACTTCAAGAATATGATCACCACTGAAGATGCTGTGACTCATACATCAACAGAACGCATGTACAAAAAACACACACTCTCTAACACAAAGCAATCATGCAAGTCACACACAAAAATTGCAGACTAGCACACCCTTCCGCCTACCTCCCCGGTATTGACGCTGATGCTGCCGACGTGGGAATGGTCGGCTTCCTTCTTGACGCTGACAGGTGCCCGCCGAGGTCCCCTCATCAAGGCCTCGGCGTCGATCTCCACGTCGCTGATGGCTTTGCGTGTCCTCTTCGCCGTAGGGAGTTCCTCCCTGCCGCCTTTGTCAACCGCTTTGTCAGCCTTGGTTTTGGCTTCCACCGCCGCTAGTTATCACATATGTCCAGAATTGTGTGTGAAGATCCTTTCTTTTCCTTTTGATATTTTGCAATATGACAATATTCACATTTGTTAATACTATCTAGCTGCAGGCAGCGCACATGGCACAATTCCCTGCTTCCGCATGCTCGCGCACGGCGCTCAGTCCCTGCCATCGTGCATATTTCACCACCTAGCTAGAAAATAACTGACAGTGTTGTGTTAGGTGTCATAGAAAAGAACAAAACACTCAACTAATCGAACATAGTAATTTCAAATCATTTACTTTCAATGTGTACACACGACTGTGCGTTGAAAAACATGTCTGACAAGTAATAAAAAATTCTTTGTTTACATTCTATTCCATTCTTTTACAACACCAATCATCAGCTGATCATGACACAATTGATGTATAGCGCTTGTACTTTACATACCGACTTTCAAACACTGGCTGTCTGCACTTATCACACAGCAGCATGATTTCAAATAATTCACTCTCCTCTTCTCTTTCATAGTTTTCTCTCTCTCTCTATCACTCCCCTCATCATCAGATCCACTTTGTAATATGATTTCAAGCACTTCACTGAGCGAGAAATTGCTACCAACCCTTCGCCTGACCAACATTTTTTTCTGGCACAGGAAATTCCAGCCGTGCTTAGCGGGAAATCCCAGAGCCACTTCCTTTGTTTCAAAGCTGCTGCGGTCAGCCAAGTTCATGACAGAGCACTAAAAGCAGGGTCTACAACTCGCTAGGACATCCCAAGTCTAGTTATACAGCTTACTTCCCTTAGACCATTTCATAGAAAGTGTAGGAATTTTTCAGGTTCCCGTCCGCCAATAGTGGCAGACATGGCAGAATGTACTGTCTTTCTGTCAGCCGGCCTTGGCTGACGCGGCTGCAATGGAAAGAAATCCTGTTCACCACTATTGGCGGACACGGCTGGGTAAAGGTCAAAAGGACAGGGAAAGGAAGAGGAGGAGGGGGGGAGAATGGGGAAGCAGCCCCAGGGGAGGCATTCCTCTGTATTGTGCTAATTGTTGCAAGTTTACAATTACTGTACACAAGAAGTAAACGCAGCACTTAAACACTATCATGTCTTGTCAATATCTCTTTTTAAAATGCTTACACAAAATGCACACACACACACACACACACACACACACACACACACACACACACCTCCTTCTTCCTCTCTCTCTCTCTCTCTCTCTCACACACACACACACACACACATCCTTCTTCCTCTTAGAACGTCTTGAATAAAAATGTCAAACCAGATTATATTGTCTTCGCAAGCTGCGATCATTTCATGTGAATACTGACATTCTTCGGACATTTTATTCATGCTTCTTGGAATCTGTTCTAAACTTTCTCATTTATGTGTTGGTATGGTGGGTTGACTGTGAAGAGCAGAAATGTGCTTGAGAAAGTGGTGAACGTGGGAGGAAAAATCGTTGGTGAGAGACAAAAAAGTCTGAGTGAGCTATACAGGTGCCGTGTTGTTTGTAAAGCGAAGAAGATTACGTGTGACCAGACCCCACGTTCTTGCAAATCAGTATGACCTTCTTCAGTCAGGACGAAGATATCGATCGGTTAAATGCAGAAGTGTCAGATTTAAACAAAGTTTTATTCCCCTGTCCATTGATTTCATGAACCGAGAAGATGTTTAATTGAAATCCAAATTCCTCTATATGAATGTATGTCATATGTGAGAAATGGGTAATGTGGCTAAATTATTGTTTATTTGCTGTGAATGTGTGTGACCACAAATAATTTCTCAAATTGAGATAATAAAAGTTAAAAAAAAAATGGTGGCGTGTGGTGGAGTGGAGAAAGAAACAAACATCACAACAACTATCAAGAAAACATACAATGGAGTACAAACAGAAACAAACATCACAACAGCTATCAAGAAACATACAATGGAGTACAAACAGAAGAAACAAACATCACAACAGCTATCAAGAAACGTACAATGGAGTACAAACAGAAACAAACATCACAACAGCTATCAAGAAACATACAATGGAGTACAAACAGAAACAAACATCACAACAGCTATCAAGAAACGTACAATGGAGTACAAACAGAAACAAACATCACAACAGCTATCAAGAAACATACAATGGAGTACAAACAGAAACAAACATCACAACAGCTATCAAGAAACGTACAATGGAGTACAAACAGAAACAAACATCACAACAGCTATCAAGAAACGTACAATGGAGTACAAACAGAAACAGACATCACAACAGCTATCAAGAAAAAACGTACAATGGAGTACACAGAAACAGAAACAGACATCACAACAGCTATCAAGAAACGTACAATGGAGTACAAACAGAAACAGACATCACAACAGCTATCAAGAAACGTACAATGGAGTACAAACAGAAACAGACATCACAACAGCTATCAAGAAACGTACAATGGAGTACAAACAGAAACAGACATCACAACAGCTATCAAGAAACGTACAATGGAGTACAAACAGAAACAGACATCACAACAGCTATCAAGAAACGTACAATGGAGTACAAACAGAAACAGACATCACAACAGCTATCAAGAAACGTACAATGGAGTACAAACAGAAACAGACATCACAACAGCTATCAAGAAACGTACAATGGAGTACAAACAGAAACAGACATCACAACAGCTATCAAGAAACGTACAATGGAGTACAAACAGAAACAGACATCACAACAGCTATCAAGAAACGTACAATGGAGTACAAACAGAAACAGACATCACAACAGCTATCAAGAAACGTACAATGGAGTGCAAACAGAAACAGACATCACAACAGCTATCAAGAAACGTACAATGGAGTGCAAACAGAAACAGACATCACAACAGCTATCAAGAAACGTACAATGGAGTGCAAACAGAAACAGACATCACAACAGCTATCAAGAAACGTACAATGGAGTGCAAACAGAAACAGACATCACAACAGCTATCAAGAAACGTACAACGGAGTGCAACAGAAACAGACATCACAACAGCTATCAAGAAGCGTACAACGGAGTGCAAACAGAAACAAACATCACAACAGCTATCAAGAAGCGTACAACGGAGTACAAACAGAAACAAACATCACAACAGCTATCAAGAAGCGTACAACGGAGTACAAACAGAAACAAACATCACAACAGCTATCAAGAAGCGTACAACGGAGTACAAACAGAAACAAACATCACAACAGCTATCAAGAAACGTACAACGGAGTACAAACAGAAACAAACATCACAACAGCTATCAAGAAACGTACAACAGTTTACAAACAGAAACAAACATCACAACAACTATCAAGAAACATACAATGGGATAAAAACAGAAACAAACATAACAAAAAAAACTATCAAGGAATGTACAATGCAAATCTTAGAATATCAATTTTAGAGCTCATCTTCAACGCAGGTTTCAGGAAATAAATCAATAACTAAAATGAATAAAAATGTACAACACATGTCACATTACATGTGGCTTTGATTCTGAAATGAAGAAAAAACAATCAGTTTGCCAAAACATTTTATGTCACATGCCTCTGTTTCGCACTGCAATTTGCAGACTTGTGTTTCACACTGCACTTTGCAGGCTTGTGTTTCACACTGCACTTTGCAGGCTTAATTCACACTGCACTTTGCAGGCTTGTGTTTCACACTGCACTTTGCAGGCTTGTGTTCCACACTGCACTTTGCAGGCTAGTGTTTCACACTGCAGTTTGCAGGCTTGTGTTTCACACAGCACTTTGGCAGGCTTGTGTTTCACACTGCACTTTGCAGGCTTGTGTTTCACACAGCACTTGCAGGCTTGTAACTCACACTGCACTTTGCAGGCTTGTAATTCACACTGCACTTTGCAGGCTTGTAATTCACACTGCACTTTGCAGGCTTGTGTTTCACACTGCACTTTGCAGGCTTAATTCACACTGCACTTTGCAGGCTTGTAATTCACACTGCACTTTGCAGGCTTGTGTTTCACACTGCACTTTGCAGGCTTGTGTTTCACATGGACATCAGAATTCTTAGAGACCAGTAACAGACTCTGACATTCAATTTGCTGGATGCGTAGTTCTTCATGAGCTCATACACATGCACAAACATATGAACAAATACATACATGCATACACACACAGCCCCCCCCCCCCACACACACACACACACACACACATACAGACACACACACAAACACATGCACGCATACACGCACACGCAAGTGCACATACACATGTTCATGCGCATGCGCACACACACACGCACACACACACACACACACACACACACACACACACACACTGCTATTCTAATAGCCACATCATCACTAGTATTGACAAAGCAAAATCACCTCACAGCAAAAGCTAGCTAGTCAGAAAACAACAGATTCAATAGCTGAAAAAAACTTGTTCCCTAAAATCGCATTCCACTGGCTCTTAATTTCAGGCAAAACTTCTGACAACTAAGAGCACTGCATAGCATAATTATAAAAACACTATTAAATTTCTGTATAAATTTGCTAACTAAATCATGAGTTCAAAAGAAATCAAATAATCTTAAAATGCATTTCTAAAAATGTTCAATCTCTGATCAACATTTTTACTAATTTTGTCCCCACAACACATCATTAGCCTCTTGACTGGTATTCACTGGTCAATCATCAACTGTAACACCTTCATGATAAAATGAGACAAAAAGATCAGATCATTAGGTACCACTGGCCGTCTAGCCTTCTTTCATATGGGGCACACTACATTTACTCAGGAAAACCAATGACATGTTTAAAGTCTACAGAGAGTATGCGAATCTCCTTTATATTTGCACATAAAAAATCTGTTCCAGAAAGATTTGGCAGTAAAGGGTTAAATACCACACAGGAGATGTGTTTGTCGTTCCTTCCTTTACTTACATGACATCCATAGCTATGAAATATTAAAAGTTATCTTCTGTTTTTACAAACTGTCAAGCTATAAACAAATTCAGATAATATAAACGACTGTCCAGCTATCTACCCACACCACCGGTGACTGGCATAAAGTGGATCAACAACAGCTAGCACTGCATAGGTCTCACCAGCCTCTGCTTTCTCTTTCTTTTTGCGGATTCTTTCTCTCTGCATCACTGCCTCTGAGAGAAGCAAAGGCTGTGTCAGTAAAAAAGACAGGATGATGTCTCCATGAGGACAGCCACAGAATTTTCAGACTGATGTAATCTTCTCTTGTCTTCAGTGCATTTTGTCATTCTTTTGCTGATTTGTGGGTCAGTTTTTGATTTTCTCAAAGCAATGGATTTTGTTCCCAAGTAGCATGTCATCTTTGTTGTGTAAGGGGGATGGCATGAATTGTTCCAGCTGCAACTGTTATGCTACTGTTCATGGTTTTAAGGTTAATCGTTCACATGTGCAACTTTTGGAGCACAGAATTAGCTTACACGGCAACTCTATGTCCTTGAATGCCTGTACTCTATGCATTTGACTTTACACTCAATGGTAACATTCACAAAGGGAGGCAATTCGTACCACACTGTCACAGCCAAAATAGTACGGCCTGAAAACTTCAACCCCAATGACCCCTCCTTCCATCTGGATCCATTCCAGACTTTAATGGATTCCTCCTTGGGTCACAAATCCGTTTTTCCACCAAGCTTAATGAAATTCTGTTTATTATCTGTTTTCCAACATCCCGTGGACAGACAGACAAACCAACCAACAAATGTGGGTGAACACACAATCTCTGTGGCAGAGGCTGAAGGCTGGCAGTGACTCCACTGTAAACCAATGACAAAATCTGCAGTGATATTCCAAATGCTGAAGCAAGCAGTTCAACTGAGTTGCCATTTAAAATTGTTCCCATGTAAAAACTGGAAACATTTTGTTGATAATGTAAGCAGTTATGATCAAACCAATTCTTCCCAGACATCAACATTCGTAAGCCAAAACTCTGTTGCTTATTTTTAGAGAATCTGCACTAATGTCCACATCCAACTACCAAAGCTACCTTATAAACATCAATTAAACACCCTAATAACCAACATCTATGGCACACAAATCATTAAGAGACAGTTAGGAAATAAAAAGAAAAGGAGAATACTGAAAAAGAAAAGCAAACAGACTTCACATGAAAGCCGACCAAATGAAGTGAATGTACAACATACAGCCATGTTTCCCTTCACCCGGTGGTGGTCCAGTTTCTTGAAGGTGTGCTTAAAAGATTACAAGGAAATATTACAGAATTGATCTGAAGAGACTTGTATCCTTGTCAGTACATTGGAAAGAAAACAAGCAAATATCATGGTAATGTTCTGAACAAAGAAATTTTCTTCAAATGCCATTTCACAAATACAGAATAGCACAGGAGAATAATGAAGAAAATAAGATGTGTGTATTTTTTTCAAACACACAAAACTGTATGAAATATATCCAAGACTGAAAGAACAGATTAAGGTGTTTATTGTGTACATATTATGTTACATTAATGCATCCTTCACCCTTGTGATACAATATAAACATGTCCCTATTCCAAAAAAAAAAAAATCATAGAATGACATTAAAATCCCATTCACAAGTATATTATCTTTGACCATTTACAGTTTGATTACCATGTCACCGTGTTATTAGAAACAGAAGAGAAATTAGAGTGATATCATAAAACACTCACTGCTTTAAGTTATGCTGTAAAAGTTTCATTAAAAAAATCTTCGTTGATGAAAATTATTTTAGAAGTAACATAATAATCATTTCTGTCTGGAATTCTTTCACATACGCATGCATGCATGCAGCACACACACACACACACACACACACACACACACACATGTTTAAACCAGTGAGTCTATTCATATGGATTCTCTCAGGAGCTAAATGCGAGTCATGAAGTGTATGTACTACCTCAGACACACACAAAGCTGGATCTCTTTCCTCTTTTTCAGAGAGAGAGAGAGAGAGAGAGAGAGAGAGAGAGAGAGAGAGAGAGAGAGAGAACTTTTGTTTAGTTCTGTTCAATCAAGGACTGAGATTTTAGGCAGAGCCTATTTTTCCAATCTGTCCTCGCTTGAGAGACAGACCGATAGACAGACAGACAGACAGATGGATGGAACAAAAAAAGGTAGGAGAGAAAAGACAAGCAAAGTTGAGGCATGGAGTCAGATAACCCTTAAAGACTCAGAGGTTCATGAGAGGTAACACCTACTTTTTCTTCTCTCATGTAACCAAAAAAGGAAGATACACATAATTTACAACACAGGGTTTTTTTTCTTCCTTTCTTCTCTCCTAAAGTAAACCAAAATATCTGAAGGTTTGATTAATGCTAAAGTGTATTTGTTTGTGAACTTACCAGCCACCAGTTCCATGTCTGGAATTTTCTTGGGCGGCAGCAGGTCTTTGACGTGGTCCTCAGTGTCACTTTTTTCTTCCTGAAACACACAGCAGACTGAAAGCTGGCTCAGCATCAGATGATGCTAGACTCTTTAACACTGCACACACTGCTCGCATACAGTTTCTAATCAATGGTTGAGTACATAGTTAAATCAAAGCGGCTGAGAAAAAGAAAGAGGGATAACTGGAGGTGGAATGGTGGAATGAAGGCCAGCCACTCTTCATTGAAGAGTTAACCGCTCGACTCTCTCACATCAGAATCTGACAATGTCCGGACTGCTTTGTGTTTGCAATTAGGTAGATAATGACATGTTTTCTCTCTCTCTCTCTCTCTCTCTCTCTCTCTCTCTCTCTCTCTCTCTCTCTCTCTCTTTCAAACACACACACACACACACACACACACACACACACACACACACACACACACGTGCATGACAGACAAACAGACTCAGTGATATAATAAACAATGCACAACAATGCAGGTAAACAATGCACTTCACATGTTTCATTCAGTCTCTACAATTCACAGTCTTTGTCAGACGACCACTGTACAGTCAAGAATAATTAAACTGAACAGGCTGACAGGCACATGCTAATGCACAGGCACCATACAAAACCATATTTTTACACAGGCACCATACAAAACTATATTTTACAACTAATGCAGATTGCTGCCCACCACTTTATTTTCCACCTAAAACAAGATCTCTGAGGCTCTTTGCCAGTTTGGAGGCCATCTTGATCAGCAAGCAATAATGAATAGATCTTTTGTTGTACAAATGTTCAAATTTGACAACACACACACACACACACACACACACACACACACACACTCACACACACAGCCTATCATTAGAGGCAGTGTTATCAAAAGTTGTGATTTATTCTCTAGGATCATCCCTACAAATGTCATCTAACACTTGCCTCACAGCAAACCTTCTTTACTGGGTCACAGTGTTGGGAGGGAAAAAAAAGAAGACACATCACTAATCAAATCATTTGAGTTTTACTCACATAAAACTGCACATGATTCAGCACGGAAATGGCTTTGAAGTACTGTCCCTTGACACACTTGTTCATAGCTTGAGTGGTGACTGATTTTAATCAAAGACTTAATCAAGCTGGGAACTGGATAGAAAGGACTAAAGGTTTACTATCAAGACCACACAAATATATATAGACACTGCCTGACCACCATATACACACAGTATATACCATCATATATACACAGTACCTGGTCACTATATATGCACCATATATGCACACACTGTCTGGTCACCATATATACACACACTGTCTGGTCACCATATATACACACACTGCCTGGTCACCGTATATACACACACTGCCTGGTCACCATATATACACACACTGCCTGGTCACCATATATACACACACTGCCTGGTCACCATATATACACACACACTACCTGGTCACCATATATACACGCACTGCCTGGTCACCATATATACACACTGCCTGATCACCATATATACACACTGCCTGGTCACCATATATACACACTGCCTGATCACCATATATACACACTGCCTGGTCACCATATATACACGCACTGCCTGGTCACCATATATACACACTGCCTGATCACCCATATATACACGCACTGCCTGGTCACCATATATACACACACTGCCTGGTCACCATATATACACGCACTGCCTGGTCACCATATATATACACACACTGCTGGTCACCATATATACACACACTGCCTGGTCACCACATATACACACACTGCCTGGTCACCATATATATACACACACTGCTGGTCACCATATATACACACACTGCCTGGTCACCGTATATACACACTGCCTGGTCACCATATATACACACACACTGCCTGGTCACCGTATATACACACTGCCTGGTCACCATATATATACACACTGCCTGGTCACCATATATATACACACTGCCTGGTCACCATATATACACGCACTGCCTGGTCACCATATATACACACACTGCCTGGTCACCATGTATATAGACACACTGCCTGGTCACCATATATACACACACTGCCTGGTCACCATGTATAGACACACCACACCGCCTGGTCACCATATATACACACACCGCACACTGCCTGGTCACCATATATACACACACACACTGTCTGGTCACCATATATACACACACTGCCTGGTCACCATAT
This sequence comes from Conus betulinus, assembly GCA_016801955.1. NCBI lineage: Eukaryota > Metazoa > Mollusca > Gastropoda > Neogastropoda > Conidae > Conus > Conus betulinus. Next base: position 38,230 of record JADBJO010002844.1, read on the forward strand.
ATACACACACACTGCCTGGTCACCATATATACACACACTGCCTGGTCACCATATATACACACACTGCCTGGTCACCATATATACACACTACCTGGTCACCATATATACACACACTGCCTGGTCACCATATATACACACACTACCTGGTCACATATATACACACACACTGCCTGGTCACCATATATACACACACTGCCTGATCACCATATATACACACTGCCTGGTCACCATATATACACACTGCCTGATCACCATAAATACACACACTACCTGATCACCATATGTACACACACTGCTTGGTCACCATATACACACACACTACCTGGTCACCATATATACACACACTGTCTGGTCACCACATATACACACACTGCTGGTCACCATATATACACACACACTGCCTGGTCACCATGTATACAAACTGCCTGGTCACCATATATACACAGTACTGTACTGTTCACCATATATACACACACTGCCTGGTCACCATATATACACTCTCAGGTCACCATATATACACACACATTGCCTGGTCACCATATATACACACACACTGCCTGGTCACCGTATATACACACACACACTACCTGGTCACCATATATACACACACTGCCTGGTCACCAAGACTGACCATGGGTTTTTGCAGTACACAAATCATGTGAACCCCAGTACAATTAAAGAAAGACTGATTTGCAATGAAATTCCTCACTGACCAGTGCTGTAAACATCACAGAATACACAGACGTTTTGCAGTTCAAATCATGTGAAACCTAGTATGATCATAGAAAAACTTGACTTGCAATGAAATCCCTCACTGACCAGCGCTGTAAACATCACAGAACACGGACACAAGACTCACCTCTGACACTTCCGCCTCAGACACAGCTTCTGGTGTAGAGGAGGGGGTGAGGGTGGGAGTGGGTCCTGGGGATCTGTCAAATCTGGGGAACTCAAAGCGCTTGACGCCCTTCTGGCTTGCTGCCTCCGCCTCATCCTCTCCGTCTACTGTGGCTGAACTTTGCCCTTCCTCTTGTTTGTCGGCTTTAGCAGCGTCAGCAGCTCCCTTTCTCTTTTTCCGTTTGTGTTTCTGCTTCTCTGCAGTCAGTACACACAAAGCTGATGGAAAAGCTATTCACAACAACCTTGTGTGACATTCACTAAGAATAAATTCATTAATAAACAAAACACATTACTCATAACAACCTTGTGTGACATTCACTATAGAATAACTTCATTAATAAATAAACACATTGCTCACAACAACCTTGTGTGACATTCACTATAGAATAAATTCATTAACAAATAAACACATTGCTCACAACAATCTTGTGTGATATTCCCTATAAAATAAATTCATTAACAAATACACACATTTTCTTTTGAATGAGTAACATAAATTACCCTTCAACTTATTGTTTACATTTCTCCAAATATCATCTGAATGACTGAAGCAGTTTTCTCCAAATGTCACATGAATGTCTGAAGCACTTTTATGTTTTAATGTCATATGAATGTCTGAAGCAACTTTATGTTTTAATGTTGTTTCTTTTTCTCCCAATGTCATAGGAATGACTGAAGCAGTTCATGTTTCCATCTTGTTTGCTTTTCTCCAAATGTCACATGAATGTCTGCAGCAGTTTTCGTGTTTTTTCATGATGGGGTGAAGATTCAGCAACTGTTCACAATCTATGCTTCAGACACATTACATCTGATTATGATACAACATGCAACACATAGACAGTTTGCAAAGTGGTTGCATTACTGTAACAGAGATCAGCAACATATGCTTTTTGTAGACTAAGAATTCTAACAGTTGACATTTTTTACCTTTGATCAAACATGTCTATAGTGGAACGAGGGGCTTTATTTATCAATACACTACAACCATGAACATGATAGCATAGCTGTATTCCAACATGCAGTCTCCTCCATGCCAACAAACAGTAAATGCAGGCCTCAGTGACTAGTTCAAGATCCAGACACTGACAAAGCTCTTACACCAAGGCCTGGAGGACACACACAATGCCCATTCAACAAGGCCTGGAGGACACACACACAATGCCCATTCAACCAAACAACGCTTTACACCAAGGCCTGGAGGATACACACACAATGTCCATTCACCAAGGCCTGGAGAGACACACACACAATGCCCATTCAACCAGGCCTGGAGGACACACACACAATGCCCATTCAACAAGGCCTGGAGGGACACACACACAATGTCCATTCAACAAGGCCTGGAGGACACACACACAATGCCCATTCAACCAACAATGCTTTACACACCAAGGCCTGGAGGACACACACACACAATGCCCATTCAACCAACAATGCTTTTACACCAAGGCCTGGAGGACACACACACAATGCCCATTCAACCAACAACGCTTTACACCAAGGCCTGGAGGACACACACACAATGTCCATTCAACCAACAACGCTTTACACCAAGGCCTGGAGGACACACACACAATGCCCATTCAACCAACAACGCTTTACACCAAGGCCTGGAGGACACACACACAATGCCCATTCAACCAACAACGCTTTACACCAAGGCCTGGAGGACACACACACAATGCCCATTCAACAAGGCCTGGAGGACACACACACACAATGTCCATTCAACAAGGCCTGGAGGACACACACACAATGTCCATTCAACAAGGCCTGGAGGACACACACACAATGTCCATTCACCAAGGCCTGGAGGACACACACACAATGTCCATTCAACAAGGCCTGGAGGACACACACACACAATGTCCATTCAACAAGGCCTGGAGGACACACACACAATGCCCATTCAACCAACAACGCTCTCACAATGAGACTAAAGACTGGAGGACACACACACAATGCCCATTCAACCAACAAAGCTCTTACACCAAGGCCTGGAGGACACACACACAATGCCATTCAACCAACAACGCTCTTACAATGAGACTAAAGACTAGTACAACATAATGCTGTCAGTTTCAGCCAGGTATGAACAAATTCTTCGTAGACATGTGAACGGAAGGGTTGGGTAGTGCAAAAACCTGTGGTTAAAGCAACAGGCTACACCATCTTACAGGATGAGCCAGTGTTCTACACAACCTGATGTCAGTGTATAGCACAAGACCTATATTTTACACAGTTAATTACACATGTCCTTCTTTGTTCTAGGTGAATGGGTACAGCAGGCAGCATTTAGTTGGGAGTTACACGCCTTTCATTGTTTCACTATGGGAATAAAAGTTACTAACTTGCTTGTCTATACTTCTTGTTCAAAAAGATCAGACCTTGGTCGCCTACTTAGCATCTGGCTGTTAGCATTTTGACAGGTATCCCTGAATTGACTGGATTCAAGCATTTTATCATTCATTAAATCGAAAATGTGACTGAGCTATATATATAATACTTGATACTGCATATAGCTGATGGTACATTTGATGGAATGTTGGAATGTGAGAATCCATGTACGTGTGCAGCTATGTGTTGCATGTATGTGGCTAGGACTGATTACTCAAAAAGTTACCACTATGTTGATGTGCAGTCTGATAGGGCTGTAAAAATGTACTGCTGGGATTTTAAGAGTGTTTGCTTTTTCACCTTTTCCTGATATTGATGTGTGTGTGTGTGTGTGTGTGTGTGTGTGTGTGTGTGTGTGTGTGTGTGTGTGTGTGTGTGTGTGTTACAAATGCCAGTATGCATTTCATATGGCACTATGCTAGTATGCTATGCTGATGACAAAATAAAATGAAAAACAAGCAAACAAACAAACAAGGTTCCGATGCTTAGCTAGGTTTACATCATGGGATTACCTCACTCACAATGTGCTAACAAATACTGCTGAAACTGAAACTCACCAACTAGAAAACTGTGAAAGGCTAAGAACATGTCCACAAAGCTCATCAAAATGTATTAACAAGAACAGATTTTTTTTTTTTGTCAAACTCTGGCTTAAAGTAAAAGTATTTTTCAAGTAAATTCCTAAAACATAGTGAAATTCAATGGACAGACCATCATAGCAAAAAAAAAAAATTAATAGCAAGATTTTCTCTACACAGTTAAATGTAAGAGAGAAACAAACAAGAACATACACTGACGACAGCTGTACATGTGGTAAGAAGAAAGGAGAAAACACATAAACAAAATCTATACATTCATATCTACTGTTCTCTGTTACAGATAACACGTATCACATCAGTGCAGCACAGTTTTATCCACTGTTAAGGATGTTAGTATTCTTTCTTTCTTTTGCCATGCTAGATCCTCAATCCAGTTAGTAAAGCAAATCAGCAGTCTGCTGCTTTAACCCTGCCGGTCCCCCCAGTTTCTCCTGGACCTCAGGCGGACGGGGTCACGTCTGGCATCTCAAGGCTTCAAAGGAGAGGCAGGACTGTAAGATGGAGGTGGAAGCTGGGAGCCTGTGCCACAAGGGCACTGGTCAGTTTGAGAGAGTTTGATACATAAGAGATGGGAGAGGAGCTGGCAGTGTCCTGGTTCGCAGCCTGAAGATGGTAACTTGAGCTGCTCTGTAGAGTTGGTGGATGCTGTCCTCTTCAGTCCCAATGTCCAGGTGTTGGCACCATGCTCTTCTGTAGTTGTTCCTCAGGATGGTTTTAGCTTCACTGGAGGACATGAGGTGCCCAGAGTGTTCCTGCCTGTTGCTGAACTTGGACAGACAGTTCGCCTCCTCACTCCCTCCAATGCCACAGTGAGAAGGGATCCACTGCAGGACCACAGCAGCTCTTTGTTGGAGGGGACTGAGTTCCTCTCTGACGGCTCTGATTATTTGCTCCCCTCCTGGTGTCTGGAGGATCTTCAGGATGGATTCACAGTCTGTCAGAAAGACTGTGTGGGTGGGGAGCCTGTCTTCCTGTTAAGGGTCTGGGCAGCAAGGTGTAGGGCACAGGCTTCAGCTTGGTAGTTTGTGGAATATGTGCCTGTGGCCACAGACTTTCCAAAGGATCTGCCGTCCATGAAGTTGATGAAAACTCACCTCCACCATTTTTCAGCAGCTAATCTGCTGACCTATCCGTGTATGCCCAGATGGTAGATGGGTAAGAGGTGTTGAGAGTTTCGAGGGTCCCGGACTTGAGAGTTCCTCTGCTGTGTGATGCGCCTTGGCTGTTACAACCAGGATACTAAAGGTGATAGGTGGATGTTACAACCAGGACACTAAAGGTGATAGGTGGATGTTATAACAGGGATACTAAAGGTAATAGGTGGATGTTATACCCGGGATACTAAAGGTGATAGGTGGATGTTACACCCAGGATACTAAAGGTAATAGGTGGATGTTACACCAGGGATACTAAAGGTAATAGGTGGATGTTATACCCAGGATACTAAAGGTGATAGGTGGATGTTACACCAGGATACTAAAGGTAATAGGTGGATGTTACAACCAGGATACTAAAGGTGATAGGTGGATGTTATACCAGGGATACTAAAGGTGATAGGTGGATGTTATACCAGGATACTAAAGGTGATAGGTGGATGTTATACCAGGGATACTAAAGGTGATAGGTGGATGTTATACCATGGATACTAAAGGTGATAGGTGGATGTTATACCAGGGATACTAAAGGTGAGAGGTGGATGTTATACCAGGGATACTAAAGGTGAGAGGTGGATGTTATACCAGGGATACTAAAGGTGATAGGTGGATGTTATACCCAGGATACTAAAGGTGATAGGTGGATGTTATACCAGGATACTAAAGGTGAGAGGTGGATGTTATACCAGGGATACTAAAGGTGAGAGGTGGATGTTATACCAGGGATACTAAAGGTGAGAGGTGGATGTTATACCATGGATACTAAAGGTGATAGGTGGATGTTATACCAGGGAGATAAAGGTGATAGGTGGATGTTTAACCCAGGATACTAAAGGTGGAGGTGGATATACCCAGGATACTAAAGGTGATAGGTGGATGTTATACCCAGGATACTAAAGGTGATAGGTGGATGTTATACCCAGGATACTAAAGGTGATAGGTGGATGTTACACCCAGGATACTAAAGGTGATAGGTGGATGTTATACCCGGGATACTAAAGGGATAGGTAGGTGGATGTTATACCAGGGATACTAAAGGTGATAGGTGGATGTTATACCAGAGATGCTAAAGGTGAGAGGTGGATGTTATACCATGGATACTAAAGGTGATAGGTGGATGTTATACCAGGGATACTAAAGGCGATAGGTGGATGTTATACCCAGGATACTAAAGGTGATAGGTGGATGTTATACCCAGGATACTAAAGGTGATAGGTGGATGTTATACCAGGGATACTAAAGGTGAGAGGTGGATGTTATACCAGGGATACTAAAGGTGAGAGGTGGATGTTATACCCAGGATACTTAAGACAATAGGTGGATGTTATACCCAGGATACATAAGACAATAGGTGGATGTTTTACCTGAGATACTTAAGGCGATAGGTGGATGCTATACCCCGGGTTACTAAAGGTGATAGGTGGTTGTTATAGCTGGGATACTAAAAGAGATAGGTGGATGTTATACCCCAGATACTAAAAGCGATAGGTAGATGTTATACCCCAGATACTAAAGGCGATGTGAGGCAGATGTTATACCCAGGATACTAAAGGTGATAGGCGGGATGTTTGCCTGCCAGTCTCCCCCCCCCCCCCCCCCTTCCCCTCCTGCAGCATCTCAGTTGGCTGACTGGAATTGGTGAAGGGGCTAATTAGGATTCTTCTCTAGAGCCTTTATGAAGTGTGAGGGGCTCTATTGCTTCAATCTGTTCTCAGTGGAAGCCATAAACTTGGAATGTAGTGGGTGGGAAGGAAGCCTTTTGATTTTCTCATTTTGCTGCAGGATGAAGCATTTCTGGTCCAATACATCTCTCCTCTAGTGAGACAGAATGCTTGCTGTGGACGTTAGTAGATGAATGCTTGTTGTGGACATTAGTAGATAATGCTTGCTGTGGACAGGTTAGTAGATAATGCTTGCTGTGGACGTTAGTAGATAATGCTTGCTGTGGACGTTAGTAGAAAATGCTTGTTGTGGACGTTAGTAGATAATGCTTGCTGTAGATGTTAGTAGGTAATGCTTGTTGAATGGGGACGTTAGTAGAAGATGCTTGTTGGTGTGGACATTAGTAGATGATGCTTGTTGTGGACATTAGTAGATGATGCTTGTTGTGGACGTAGTAGTTAATGCTTGTTGTGGACGTTAGTCCTGAAATCAACATGTTACAAATCATTGTGTAAATGGCGCATGTCTGTTTCTGATTTTCCATGAGAAACAGTCACTACTGTATGGTTTCTTCTTTGGTGATGAAGGCTGTGAAAAGGACAGAATGGGTATGTCCATGGGACAGAAGTTAGCAGGGCTATCAGGACAGAATGGGAACACTGTAAAGGAGAGATTGCACATTTCCACTGGGTCTGTAGTCTGGGCAGCAGACAGAAATGGGTTTAAAAAAAACTCACAATGTTCTTTCCATGAAATGAGTGACATGAAACACAAATGCATCTTCACAACATCACCAGCCAACAAAAGCGTGAAGCATATGAACAGGCAGGTCCCATACAGCCGCCAGAAAAGTCATCCACAGAGACACAAAGTACTCTACAGACTGAGGATGGTAAATGGACATGAATGAACAGATGGTCTCAGAGAGGTGTACCCTTCCTGGCATCGCCATCCGGATAAAATGGTTCTCTGCCTCTCAGCTCCTCCTCCCTGGCTGCCATGTCCACAGGTGACAGAATGGGTATGTCCATCAGAAAGGTGACAGAATGGGTATGTCCATCAGAAAGGTGACAGAATGGGTATGTCCATCAGAAAGGTGACAGAATGGGTATGGCCATGAGGAAGTGACAGAATGGGTATGTCCATCAGAAAGTGACAGAATGGGTATGTCCATGACAGAATGGTGACAGAATCAGAAAGGTGACAGAATGGGTATGTCCATCAGAAAGGTGACAGAATGGGTATGTCCATCAGAAAGGTGACAGAATGGGTATGTCCATCATGAAAGTGACAGAATGGGTATGTCCATCAGAAAGTGACAGAATGGGTATGTCCATCAGAAAAGTGACAGAATGGGTATGTCCATCAGAAAGTGACAGAATGGGTATGTCCATGAGAAAGTGACAGAATGGGTATGTCCATCAGAAAGTGACAGAATGGGTATGTCCATGACAAAATGTGACAGAATGTGACAGGTATGTCCATCAGAAAGTGACAGAATGGGTATGTCCATCAGAAAGTGACAGAATGGGTATGTCCATCAGAAAGGTGACAGAATGGGTATGTGTCCATGAGAAAGGTGACAGAATGGGTATGTCCATCAGAAAGGTGACAGAATGGGTATGTCCATGAGAAGGTGACAGAATGGGTATGTCCATCAGAAAGTGACAGAATGGGTATGTCCATCAGAAAGGTGACAGAATGGGTATGTCCATGAGAAAGGTGACAGAATGGGTATGTCCATGAGAAAGTGACAGAATGGGTATGTCCATCAGAAAGGACACAATGGGTATGTCCATCAGAAAGTGACAGAATGGGTATGTCCATCAGAAAGTGACAGAGATGGGTATGTCCATCAGAGAAAGTGACAGAATGGGTATGTCCATCAGAAAGTGACAGAATGGGTATGTCCATCAGAAAGGTGACAGAATGGGTATGTCCATCAGAAAGGTGACAGAATGGGTATGTCCATTAGAAAGTGACAGAATGGGTATGTCCATGAGAAAGTGACAGAATGGGTATGTCCATCAGAAAGTGACAGAATGGGTATGTCCATCAGAAAGGTGACAGAATGGGTATGTCCATCAGAAAGTGACAGAATGGGTATGTCCATCAGAAAGTGACAGAATGGGTATGTCCATCAGAAAGGTGACAGAATGGGTATGGGTATGTCCATCAGAAAGTGACAGAATGGGTATGTCCATCAGAAAGGTGACAGAATGGGTAGTGACAGAATGGGTGTCCATCAGAAAGTGACAGAATGGGTATGTCCATCAGAAAGTGACAGAATGGGTATGTGGGTATGTCCATCAGAAAGGTGACAGAATGGGTATGTCCATGAGAAAGTGACAGAATGGGTATGTCCATCAGAAAGTGACAGAATGGTTTGTCCATCAGAAAGTGACAGAATGGGTATGTCCATCAGAAAAGTGACAGAATGGGTTTGTCCATGAGAAAGTGACAGAATGGGTATGTCCATGAGAAAGTGACAGAATGGGTATGTCCATCAGAAAGTGACAGAATGGGTATGTCCATGATAAAGTGACAGAATGGGTTTGTCCATGAGAAAGGTGAGGTAGAGAAGATATGGGAAGAGGAAGGAGCATTTGTGGGGGAGAACAAATGAAGATGGAGAAGGAGAAAACATTTTTTTTTTCAACAATTAGAATTTTCACTAATCCATACACTTATTATAGCCAAAAGCGATTTTCGCGCTGCTTGACTCAACATTTGAAAGGTTAAATCTGTAGAAAGTAATAACAGTTTTATTCCTGCAGAAAAACATTTTCATGCACACACATTAAAAAAAAAAAAGGAGGGAGGGTGATGGTGGTGGTGAAATAAGCACACTCTAGTGCTGCTGGTGCACTCACAGACACCCGTTTCTCTTTGGAGATGACACAGTGTTTCTTCACATGACTTGACTCCACACACACACACACATGAACACACATCTGCAGGCTCACAACCCACACAAACATTAGAAGGTGCAGAAGAAAAAGATAATAAACACGATAGAAGGTAAGACAGATGGAGAAGAAAAAGCCAATAAACAAGACAATAGGGTAAGACAGATGGAGAAGAAAAAGCCAATAAACAAGACAGTAGGTAAGACAGATGGAGAAGAAAAAGCCAATAAACAAGACAGTAGGTAAGACAGATGGAGAAGAAAAAGCCAATAAACAAGACAGTAGGTAAGACAGATGGAGAAGAAAAAGCCAATAAACAAGACAGTAGGTAAGACAGATGGAGAAGAAAAAGCCAATAGACAAGACAGTAGGTAAGACAGATGGAGAAGAAAAAGCCAATAGACAAGACAGTAGGTAAGACAGATGGAGAAGAAAAAGCCAATAAACAAGACAGTAGGTAAGACAGATGGAGAAGAAAAAGCCAATAAACAAGACAGTAGGTAAGACAGATGGAGAAGAAAAAGCCAATAAACAAGACAGTAGGTAAGACAGATGGAGAAGAAAAAGACAATAAACAAGACAGTAGGTAAGACAGATGGAGAAGAAAAGACAACAGACAGTAGGTAAGACAGATGGAGAAGAAAAAGACAATAAACAAGACAGTAGGTAAGACAGATGGAGAAGAAAAAGACAATAAACAAGACAGTAGGTAAGGACAGACAGATGGAGAAGAAAAAGACAATAAACAAGACAGTAGGTAAGACAGATGGAGAAGAAAAAGACAACACAGACAGTAGGTAAGACAGATGGAGAAGAAAAAGACAATAAACAAGACAGTAGGTAAGACAGATGGAGAAGAAACAGACAATAAACAAGACAGTACGTAAGACAGATGGAGAAGAAAAAGACAACAAGACAGTAGGTAAGACAGATGGAGAAGAAAAAAAGACAACAAGACAGTAGGTAAGACAGATGGAGAGAGAAGAAACAGACAATAAACAAGACAGTAGGTAAGACAGATGGAGAAGAAACAGACAATAAACAAGACAGTAGGTAAGACAGATGGAGAAGAAACAGACAATAAACAAGACAGTAGGTAAGACGATGGAGAAGAAAAAGACAATAGACAAGACAGTAGGTAAGACAGATGGAGAAGAAAAAGAAAACAATAGACAAGACAGTAGGTAAGACAGATGGAGAAGAAACAGACAATAAACAAGACAGTAGGTAAGACAGATGGAGACAGCAGACTCTGGGTGCAAGAAAGAAGGGAAGGGGTCACATGGAAACGTGTGACAGAGCAACAAAAAAAAAGTTAAAAAAAAAAATAGTAAAGATAAAGTTTTTGGTTTCTGAGAAGGTAAATGCCTCATAAAGTTGGAATACAAAAAAATTGCATTCAAGCTCAAAATTTCATTGCTCTATGTTGAGTTTTAATTTTTAGCAACTTATCACTTATCTAACTCTTAAACTGTCTTTTACAGTCACAACAAAAACTTTCCTGCACCAGAATCTAGACCCGAAAATGCATGTACTTTGTGAGCAAAGGAGCCAAAATACCAGGACATTTACAATTATGACTAGCAAGCAAACAGATTAACAGACTGAAATAGTCCATTGGTTATGGACAAAAAACAACCCAACAAAGCTATAAGCAATCTACATAACATGGCACAAACTTCACGTCCATTTTGCTCATTAGTCGCACCAGAGATGCATACCGGACAGCATCAGTGTGATTCTGACTCTGACTGCTGACGATGCATACATCTGTATCTATGGCATTATTGCAAGGTGAGGGTACACAGTGCTGATGTTTGTCCTCCAAGACTATCTCACTGCTGTAGGGGCCAGCTTAAAAGATTGCACAGTTTTTGAGTGGACAGCGCTGTTGTCCAGATGATTCCAGACCACTGTCAGGCTGTCTGTAGTGTGTCAAGTTGCATCTGGACACCATGGAGCAGAGGGCATTCTACTGGATACTGCTGGCAGTTGGAGAGTTGGTGCTAGTAAGTGATCCAGTGTATTCGCTTTTTGCCAACTGGTCTCTTCACCACATTTCACAGCTGACAGACTGTCCATTTGAAGCATTTACATGGTGGTTCATCCACAGGCAAAGGCTATGTAAAGTGGTTCATCCACAGGCAAAGGCTATGTACAGTGGTTCATCCACAGGCAAAGGCTATGTATAGTGGTTCATCCACAGGCAAAGGCTATGTACAGTGGTTCATCCACAGGCAAAGGCTATGTACAGTGGCTCATCCACAGGCAAAAGCTATGTATAGTGGCTCATCCACAGGCAAAGGCTATGTATAGTGGTTCATCCACAGGCAAAGGCTATGTATAGTGGCTCATCCACAGGCAAGGCTACGTACAGTGGCTCATCCACAGGCAAAGGCTATGTATAGTGGCTCATCCACAGGCAAAGGCTACGTACAGTGGCTCATCCACAGGCAAAGGCTATGTATAGTGGCTCATCCACAGGCAAAGGCTACGTACAGTGGCTCATCCACAGGCAAAGGCTATGTATAGTGGTTCATCCACAGGCAAAGGCTATGTATAGTGGCTCATCCACAGGCAAAGGCTACGTACAGTGGCTCATCCACACAGGCAAAGGCTATCTATAGTGGCTCATCCAGGCAAAGGCTACGTACAGTGGCTCATCCACAGGCAAAGGCTATCTATAGTGGCTCATCTTCCAGGCAAAGGCTATGTACAGTGGCTCATCCACAGGCAAAGGCTATCTATAGTGGCTCATCCACAGCAAAGGCTATGTACAGTGGCTCATCCACAGGCAAAGGCTACGTACAGTGGCTCATCCACAGGCAAAGGCTATCTATAGTGGCTCATCCACAGGCAAAGGCTATGTATAGTGGCTCATCCACAGGCAAAGGCTATCTATAGTGGCTCATCCACAGGCAAAGGCTATGTATAGTGGCTCATCCACAGGCAAAGGCTACGTACAGTGGCTCATCCACAGGCAAAGGCTATGTACAGTGGTTCATCCACAGGCAAAGGCTATGTATAGTGGCTCATCCACAGGCAAAGGCTATGTACAGTGGTTCATCCACAGGCAAAGGCTATGTACAGTGGCTCATCCACAGGCAAAGGCTATGTACAGTGGTTCATCCACAGGCAAAGGCTATGTATAGTGGCTCATCCACAGGCAAAGGCTATGTACAGTGGTTCATCCACAGGCAAAGGCTATGTATAGTGGCTCATCCACAGGCAAAGGCTATGTACAGTGGTTCATCCACAGGCAAAGGCTATGTACAGTGGCTCATCCACAGAGCAAGGCTATCTATAGTGGCTCATCCACAGGCAAAGGCTATGTATAGTGGCTCATCCACAGGCAAAGGCTACGTACAGTGGCTCATCCACAGGCAAAGGCTATCTATAGTGGCTCATCCACAGGCAAAGGCTATGTACAGTGGTTCATCCACAGGCAAAGGCTATGTACAGTGGCTCATCCACAGGCAAAGGCTATGTATAGTGGCTCATCCACAGGCAAAGGCTACGTACAGTGGCTCATCCACAGGCAAAGGCTATGTACAGTGGCTCATCCACAGGCAAAGGCTATGTATAGTGGCTCATCCACAGGCAAGGGCTATATACAGGCAGTGGGCCGGTCCTGCTGAACAGCCCACAAGGTAAGCTTCCCATGTTTACTGTGAAGGGTAACCCAGCCAACTGTTCAACTCTCTTACCTGAAAGTAGTTAGTTATGAACGTGAACAAATGGGACTCCAACGCAGGTGAAATAAAAAGGGAAAAGTGAACCACAATACTGATCCCTCCCACTCTACATCTTTGATCTCACTGATGGCATTATGGGCAAAAAAACAAAGGGGAAGATATGTAGCTTTTTTCAATGGAATCAAAACAATTAATTAATGCAAACACTAAATGAAAAATCAGAACAGAGAAATGTAAACAGATGCTGCTTCAAAAACACCACCAACCTATCAACATCTGCAGAGTGGATTTCATCTGCTGCAAGAGGTCATACTTGCTGACCTCTGACCTCAGGGTCAGATCCACCATGGACAGACTGCCAGGGGTGGAGGGGGGAGACAGATAGATGTCCGTAGGTGCCAGGGACAGCCTCCCTTCTTCATCTGACTCCTGAAATGCCCATGGACATGAGAAAGAAGCTGGATGGTTTAACTCTTCTCCTTTTTGCACTATGTTCCTCACTGGATAAAAGTTGGTTCATTTGATAATGTACACGTCGCTAAAAGTTACAAAAACTTGGATAACACCGAAATTTTAAAAACATTTTTTCTATGGGGAGAGGTTTGTCAGTGATGGAACATATAGATGATTTTTTTTTAGCTCCTTTGAATAGCATCCCCCCCCCCCCCCCCCCCTTTTTTTTTTTGTTGTTTTTAAACTCTGTCTGAAAATCAATCAATTTCATCCATTTGAGCTGACCTCATGAACTTTCTTTTCGACAGAGAGGTGAACTGAAAAAATACAAACTGGAAACACAGAAGTCAGCACACACATGCAAACAGGGCAGAGTTGATCATGCAAAACCGACTGGGTCATGCGCACATTCAGGACTTTAACAGGAAAGAGGTAATGACATGCACTGACTGTGTACAGGATAAACAGAGCAGAGCTAAATACACAGACGGCACAGAGCGAAAACAGCTGATCACATGCCCAGGCTGCACACAGAGCAAACAGCTAATCAGTCACAAACAGAGCACAGACAGAAAACAGCTGACGGCCTGTACAGACTGTTTCAAAACATTAAAAAAAAAATCAGGTTTCCAAAAGGAGCATTTCTGCATCCAGTTCCTAATCTCAAAGTGAAAGACTGTTCCCAATCCCTAATATTGGAAGGTAAAATCACAACCTCGTTGACTAGCTATGCAGATTTAGAATGTTTACATTCAATGGGGTGGTGCATCTAACTGAATTGTGTATTGTTTGGAATTTGTTTCATCTTTCGTCTTTGCTCTTGATTTTGTGTGTACAATGTTGACTGCTCAGCAATGAATAACATGCTCTGTAGATCATAGGAAAACCATGTGCACAGAGCATGTATCTTGGCTGTATGTCTCTAAAAAGGGCAGTACTGATTTAATCACAGTACTGCTGTGCACAACTTTCAACGGAAGGAAGTGGTGGCAAAAGATGAACAAGTTGTCATGTGTCTTTTGTCTGCACAAGTAGCAGTTGAATGGATACTACAAGCAACATAAATTTGGAATTATGCTCCAGTGATTGTTTAACCCTGGGAGACAATGTGTTCTCTTCCCTGTTTAACTCTGGGAGACATTGTTCTCTTCCCTGTTTTAACTCTGGGAGACATTGTTCTCTTCCCTGTTTAACCCATGGAGACAATGTTCTCTTCCCTGTTTAACCCTGGGAGACAATGTTCTCTTCCCTGTTTAAACCCTGGGAGACAATGTTCTCTTCCCTGTTTAACCCTGGGGAGACAATGTTCTCTACCCTGTTTAACCCTGGGACCCCTGGGAGACAATGTTAACTTCCCTGTTTAACCCTGGGAGACAATGTTAACTTCCCTGTTTAACCCTGGGAGACAATGTTCTCTTCCCTGTTTAACCCAGGGAGACATGTTAACTTCCCTGTTTAGTGTTGTTCCCCCTGGCCTGCCTCACAGTGTCTTTCCAAGGTCACACGCAGTCTGAGACTTCTCCATTCAAACGTGCGAGCTGACTTCTAATATGTTTAACTGCGCTTTTATCAATTTCACTGCATGTTCATTGTGCACAATTGTTCATGGCATGTTCATTGTGCACAATTGTTCACTGCATGTTCATGGTGCACAATTGTTCACTGCATGTTCATTGTGCACAATTGTTCACTGCATGTTCATTGTGCACAATTGTTCACTGCATGTTCATTGTGCACAATTGTTCACTGCGTGTTCATTGTGCACAATTGTTCACTGCATGTTCATTGTGCACAATTGTTCACTGCGTGTTCATTGTGCACAATTGTTTCACTGCATGTTCATTGTGCACAACTGCACAACTCAGGGCGCTGTGACCGCACACGCACAGATACCACAGATAGTGTAGCAGGTCACACACACACACAGACATCAGAAGATACAGATCCAATCACACAGACATTGGAAAGAACAGAGCAGATCATAAGACAACTGAAGGAGGGAGAACAGAGGACCCCAGTACAGACAATACACAGACTCACTTCAGACTCTTCCTTGCTGGGTTCCAGGGTCAGCTTGCCTTCCAGGAAGTCTTTGGAGAACTCAATCTCATAGGGCACCTGGTCAGATAGTGTGTATGTTATATGTCTCATTACTCCCCACAAGAGAAGTGGTCACAAACACAGGACTACAGGATGAGAGTAGCAACGCTATGAAAAGACAACAAAAAATTTATTACAATTACACAAGAAAATGTTATGCAGCACATGTGTATTGTAAGACATGCTTAATTCAAGTGGATGAGGAGAATGGGATGAGAAAAAAGAAATGTTGGAGGGGGGAAACAGTGAGTTTTTCTCTCAGTTAAAAAGAACTAAATGCCAATTTGTGATCCAAACATACTGGTAACACAGACACCCACTAAACTTGCATACACACATCCATGCATGCATGCATGCTTGTATGTATGTATGCATCCATGTGCACATCCACACGCACACTTGCACCCACATCATAATGCAGGCCATGTATATACACCACATACATTTTCTGGAGGGAACAGTCTTGTGATACTTTAATGGACCCAAAATGGGATTATTGTATCATTCCCACACGATTTGTTACAAGATTCCCCAAATGGCCAAGACACACAATGGATTATGGCTGGCAGAGAATATTTTGATTCAATTTGGATGTGAAGCCATTTCATTTTTCCTTGGCATCACCCTCTCACCACTGTCAGTGCTGCACCAGACTCTGCAGAGCTATGTACCTTTCCAAAGACAGTCATGGTCAATCAATAATCACAGGATCATCAGATGCAGCTAAAAAAAGACGGTGAATAAAACACACTGACACTGGAGGACAGCAACTCTTTCAGAAAAACAGGCTGCAGTAAGACAGACAGACTGACAGATGAGTGCATATGTATGACAGCATGACAGTGAGCTCTGACCAGATAATTTTCAAGGTCAATGGGATCAGGATCGGCCACAACACCTTCGTACACCACCGCTGGATCTTCATACACGTAGGACTCTGCGACAGAACACAGCAGAGCAATTCATGAAACAGGCAGAACACAGCAGTGCATTTCATGAAAACAGACAGAACACAGCAGTGCATTTCGAAACAGGCAGAACACGCTGGCATTTCATGAAACAGGCAGAACACAGCAGGCAATTCTGAAACAGGCAGAACACAGCAGTGCAATTCATGAAACAGGCAGAACACAGCAGTGCATTTCATGAAACAGGCAGAACACAGCAGTGCATTTCATGAAACAGGCAGAACACAGCAGTGCAATTCATGAAACAGGCAGAACACAGCAGTGCAATTCATGAAACAGGCAGAACACAGCAGTGCAATTCATGAAACAGGCAAAGGAGAGACAGACCACGGGGAGCAGTGAGAGTTACATTAGCAGGCAGAACATTGCTGCAAGTAATAAGAGAAACATCATACATTGCTCATTTCTCAGAATGCGTCTCATTCGACTGGATTTTTGTTTTCTTTTATTCTTCCCTGGACAGCAGTGTGTATATCCCCTTCCTCAGGACTCCAGATTCAGTGCTGTAAGGGGTAGGCTCACCATATCTTAGACATTACCAACTGTGAGGGGCAGGCTCACCATATCTCAGACATTACCAAGTGCTGTGAGGGGCATCACCGTATTTAGACATTATCATCGCATTTTTCCTTCTCTGTTCTTCAAAGGGTACCAAGATTCCCCCAAATTTCAGTTCAAACTTTAAAAAGCTGGGCCACAAGTTCCAAGTGTATTCCACTTCTTACACACACACACACACACACACACACACACACACACACACACACACACACACACACACACACACACACATACACACACACACACACACATGCACACACACACACACACACACACACACACACATGCACACACACACACACACACACACACACACACACACACACACACACACACACACACAACTATGCAAAGAGGAAGAGAGAGAGAGTTGAATAAATCATTACAAAAAAAGAACTGGTTCAATGAAGACAGCATTCTGGAAAAGAAGAGTGTGTGTAAAAGAGCAGATATACAATGCTTTAAATGATCAAACTAAAATTTAGGCTCTTTTCAATCAAATATGTATCCGTAAAGGCATTCATAAATCCTAATCAAACACTTGAGGAAGATGGGAAGTAACTGTGAAGTAAGACGGTAGGCACACACTTTGCCAACAGCCTTGACAACACTAACAAAAAAAAAAAAACTTTTTTTTTTTGAGGGAGGGAGGGGTTACCTGTTTCATCTTCCAAGCCCAATATCCCATCCCCCACCCTGCTCTCTCCCCCAGCCAGTGACATCACTCCAAGGCTTCTTTCTGGATCTCCCAAAAACACAGCCACACCTGGGATTCTCCATTCACAGCCCTAGCATCTTGTCCACAAGGAGCAAACACTACGAAGTCCTCCTGAAGCAGCAGCCACAGGACACAGCACAGCTGCTGAATCACACCAGCGGTGCTCAGTGATGCCTGCTCTGATCCAGCTGTGAAGAACACCAGTTCTTTAGCCTCCTACTGAGGAGACTAACTGTGTAGATGGCAAGTCACTATGAGCCATCAGTTCCCAACAGAGGGCGCTACCATGTCCATCCTACAACAACCTGACTGACATGAACTCAAAGAACTGAGAGGAAATGAACACTAAGGTCATCCAGGGAGTAAATCATGGAGAGTCGGATCATTTGACTCTACTTTCTGGGAATACTCGGTTATGATGAAGATAAAGATGAGCCCAAACATCATGTCAAGCTAGCTGGGGCTTCAGGACTTTCTCCCATCTCAGTTCAGAAATGACAGCAAGTTTGCAGACCAAACCAATCATACTTTCCTTTGACTATGTGCGAGTCTGTGTCTGGTGTGCATTAGCATGTATGTACAGGCATGCATGTGCCTACAATTGTGCACGTGTGTATGTCATTTGTACACCCAAAGGCTCTTGTGTGCATGTGCATTTGCTTACCTTTATCAAAAGCATGGTCCTCCGGGTCCTCTGGTTTCAAGTGAGGACACACTGAAAGGATAACAGACACACCCACATCAACAGTATGTCATCTGCAAAATTACAGAGTTCAAATCAGCAATAAAAACATCAACAGACACACTGAAAGGATAAGAGACATCAACAGACACACTGAAAGGATAAGAGACACAACACCCACATCAACAGTATGTCATCTGCAAAACTACAGAGCTCCACATCAGCAATAAAACATCAACAGACACACTGAAAGGATAAGAGACACACCCACATCAACAGTATGTCATCTGCAAAACTACAGAGCTCCAAATCAGCAATAAAAACATCAACAGACACACACACTGCAAGGTCATGTATAAATGTAACTGAACATACAACAAACAGTTATCAATCTTCTTGTGTGATTTGAAACAAAGATAAATTGTACACAATATTAAAATGGGAGTAAAATTATTCTTTGAGTTGACCTCTTTTTTCTTATTTATTCTTGCTGGCCAATTTTTTTCTGCTGTTCAATGCTATTGCTCCCACTACACTCATTCAAAGCTCCACAACAAAACTCAGTCCAGTTTCAAAGCTAGATTGACTGATTTTTTCTTTTTCTTTCTTTCTTTCTTTCTGCGTACGCAGACTGATACTCTTGCGGACACTGTCTGTATAGACAGGCAGTGGCGTTTTGTGTGTATGACCGTTTTTTTATCCCGCCATTAAGGCAGCCATACTCCATCTTCGGAGAAGATTAACTGGATCGATAAACAGACAATGGCCTGCACTCTCCCACAGGCACATGCACACACAAACACAGACACATACACAATGCATGTCCACATACACACACATCAATGGAGAAATACAAACATGAGTTCTTCCAACAAACACATGCACACAAACACAGACACATACACAATGCATGTCACCATACACACACACATCAATGGAGAAATACAAACACGAGTTCCCCCAACAAACACATGCACACTAACACTCAGGTACGCAAACACACACTTGTCAATATGCTTGGACACATATTCACCTGCACTCCTAAACACAGTCAGTCACTGACCTTTCGAATGGCTAATGAAGAAGATGTGTTTCTGGTAGGCCACAATCAGGTCAGCTGACTTGTTGAGGAAGCAGGCAGCACTCAGTGTGTCGTCCAACATGATCTCCGTCAGGAGTGCTCCCCCTTCCTCCCAAACTTTGATTGCTCCGTCCTTACTGTCAACACAGAAAAAAAAAAAACAAGGTAAATCAAAGAGTACAAATCCACCTTTCATCTGATCTAAATAAGAAAGCAACTGCCTGCAAACATGGGTTCTCTCTGTTGCCAGTTTTCTGCTTGTTTGTTTTAGGAGGGAGAGTTGTTTTTTTGTTGGTCTTTTTCCAATTTCCAAGAACAAAACAAAAAGTAAAGGGTTAAAGGTGGGTACACTGGTATGGCTATATTTCACGAACAGTGGCTATACACCTGAGGTATCTTATTTCTGAACATATCCACTGATGGTAAGGGGACACTGAGTAATACATTTGTTAAATTGACCAACGTGGTCTAACATTCTCTGAAACTTTTATATATGTCAGCTGATATTCAGCTAGTTCTGCATTCTAATCTTCACACAGATCCATCCAGAACAGTTGCCATGTTCTGTCATTTCTCTGTCTTTACACACACACACACACACACACACACACACACACACACACACACACACACACACACTCACGTACACTCCTGCGTGCACACGCACACACACACACACACACACACACACACACACACACACACACACACACACAAACACACACACAAACACATACATATCCATGCCCCATATAATGTACATTCTATCTTCTTAGTTCACCAATGTTAACATATACACTGTCTGTTTCTTTATCAAACAGTCCCCAAAATAATTGTTTTTGACATAAACTTGTATGTCCCATGAGTATACATTTTTGCCTATCTGGTCGCAAGTTTGCATAAAAAAACACACTCAGTACATGTTGAACATGATTATTCAAGAACTGACAGATGCACACACATAAGACCAATATCACAGCATATGTAGAAGCCAATCACACACATTGATTTACTGAAGCCAGTTTATTGTTTGATCAACTCTAAGTTGTCAAAGACATGCCCGCACACACACACAAAAACAATACATGCACCCACATTGCATGCATCTATATCATCCCCATATTGCATCTAACTCTATATCGTCTTTGTCGCATACTCCTACATCTAGCCTTTTTCTTCACCTCATATCAAAAAGTGGAAAGACATAAAGACTTCACCAAGGCACATGTACTCACACACACACACATGGCACATCCCTTATATTACACAAACCAATCAGGCCTCCACAGGTACAGACACACGACTGAAGTCAAATCATCGACTGTCATCAGGTCACGTCATCACAGTCCACAAGTGAAACATCCAACATCGTTACCTGCAGGAGCAGAAGATGTTCATGGGCACGCAGCCATCCACAGTGATGACCGGGGCATTGTGCTCCGGACGATGATGGACGTCCACCACATTGTCCACCTCAGGCATGACTGCCCACACATCAAACAACCACAGTATGTCTCTTGACCGTCTGCTCTTGACAACTGCAGTTTACCTGCTCCTCACCTTTGGACTCGACCCGAGTTCACTGCTGTTTAACTCTTTCATTCCTACTTTTCTATAAAACTTTACTTCCTCTTGTTCCTAGATTCTTATATGAGTATTCACTTCATTCCTGGATTTACAGAGAAAAAGAAAGAAGTGTCTAGTGAGAACTGCCACCTATGCAGTAGCAAACCGGCCAGAACAGAGCGGCGACCTCTTTCCCACTCTGTAGGGGCCGTCTGGCATCCATTCCATTCATAAACACTGCCACGCGAGCGACCCGGTCATGACGTGTACCAATGACGCGACTCGCACTAAGTTCAAAGCGCTTACTGCAAGAACCAATTTTCCGGGCTGCAGGAAGGAAAGGAGGGATTTTGTGCTGCCCGGTTTTCCAGGCTGCAGGAAGGAAGGGTGGATTTCCACAAACCTGAAAACCAGGTTGCAGGGATGAAAGAGTTAAGGCAACCTGGACCCTGAGACCCTCATCAGACAAACATCTCCCACCACAGCTGTCACTATTCTAACGCACATCTCCCACCACCAACCACCACATCATCCCACAGTCCAACACACATTTCCCACAAAGCACCACATTCCATCCCACAGTCCAACACACATTTCACACAAAGCACCACATCCATTCCACAGCCCAACACATATTTTCACAAAGCTCCACATCCATCCCACAGTCCAACACACATTTCACACAGAGCTCATCACATCCATCCCACAGTCTAACACATATTTCTCACAAAGCTCCACATTCATCCCACAGTCCAACACACATTTCACACAAAGCTCCACATTCCATCCCACAGTCCAAACACATTTCACACAAAGCATCCACATCCATCCCACAGTCCAACACACATTTCACACAGAGCACAACACATTCATCTCACAGTCCAACACACATTTCACACAAAGCTCCACATCCATCCCACAGTCCAACACACACATTTCATACAAAGCTCCACATTCATTCCCACAGTCAAACACACATTTCACACAAAACACCACATCCATCCCACAGTCCAACACACATTTCACACAAAGCTCCACATTCATCCCACAGTCCAACACACATTTCACACAAAACTCCACATCCATCCCACAGTCCAACACACATTTCACACAAAGCACCACAGTCCATCCCACAGTCCAACACACATTTCACACAAAGCTCCACATCCATCCCACAGTCCAACACACATTTCACACAAAAAGCACCACATTCATCCCACAGTCCAACACACATTTCACACAAAGCACCACATCCATCCCACAGTCCAACACACATTTCCCACAAAGCACCACATCATCCCACAGTCCAACACACATTTTCCTACCACACAATCATTTGCACCACATCCATCCCACAGTCCACCACACACATTTCACACAGTCCAATAACACAGTCCACCACCACCATCCCACAGTCCACACACACATTTCCCACTGAAAGTGAATGTGCACCACATGTACTTACATCTCCCTTTGTACAGCCCAAGGTCGTTGGCTGGGGGGTGAATGTGAAGTGGTTAATGTACTTACATCTCCCCTTTCCCACCCATCTATCATTTGTTCAATATGAATGTGAAAAACCACCACCTCTATCTCCCAGTCCAAGGCCAGTGTCCTCCCACCAACAAACTCAGTGTAATAAATGTACTTACATCTCCTTTCTGCAGGCCAAGGTCATTGGCTGGGGAGTGAATGTGAAGTGGTTAATGTACTTACATCTCCCTTTGTACAGGGCCAAGGTCGTTGGCTGGGGGGTGAATGTGAAGTGGTTAATGTACTTACATCTCCCTTTGTACAGGCCAAGGTCATTGGCTGGGGGGGTGAATGTGAGTGGTTAATGTACTTACATCTCCCTTTGTACAGGCCAGGGTCGTTGGCTGGGGGGGTGAATGTGAAGTGGTTAATGTACTTACATCTCCCTTTGTACAGGCCAAGGTCGTTGGCTGGGGGCTGATGTGAAGTGGTTAATGTACTTACATCTCCCTTTGTACAGGCCAAGGTCATTGGCTGGGGGGTGAATGTGAAGTGGTTAATGTACTTACATCTCCCTTTGTACAGGCCAGGTCATTGGCTGGGGAGTGAATGTGAAGTGGTTAATGTACTTACATCTCCCTTTGTACAGGCCAGGGTCATTGGCTGGGGGGTGAATGTGAAGTGGTTAATGTACTTACATCTCCCTTTGTACAGGCCAGGGTCGCTGGCTGGGGCTGGGGGTGTGAATGTGAAGTGGTTAATGTACTTACATCTCCCTTTGTACACAGGCCAGGGTCGTTGGCTGGGGAGTGAATGTGAAGTGGTTAATGTACTTACATCTCCCTTTGTACAGGCCAGTGTCATTGGCTGTGGGGTGAATGTGAAGTGGTTAATGTACTTACATCTCCCTTTGTACAGGCCAGGGTCGCTGGCTGGGGAGTGAATGTGAAGTGGTTAATGTACTTACATCTCCCTTTGTACAGGCCAGGGTCGTTGGCTGGGGGGTGAATGTGAAGTGGTTAATGGACTTACATCTCCCTTTGTACAGGCCAGGGTCGTTGGCTGGGGGCTGATGTGAAGTGGTTAATGTACTTACATCTCCCTTTGTACAGGCCAGGGTCGTTGGCTGGGGGGGTGAATGTGAAGTGGTTAATGTACTTACATCTCCCTTTGTACAGGCCAGGGTCGTTGGCAGCTCAAGTGTGTGGAAGAGGACACAGCCACTCTCATCTCCCTTTGTCACAGGCCAGGGTCGCCCTGAAACAGGAAAAACAGAGGTTACGATCGACCAATACCCTTTGTGTCCAGGGTCGTGGTGCCCTGAAAGTGGCAAAAGAGAGACATATCGACCAATACATACCTAGTGTCACACATGTGCCCTGAAACAGGCAAAACAGAGCACATGATCAATCAATACATATTCAGTTTCTTCTTCGTCTTGTTTTGTCATTTCTACTTTTTAACTACAGCATGCATAACTGTTCTGTCCTTTGTAAGGTAAAATCCATGTAGTCTGTGTCTGTGTGTTTGTGTGTGTGTGTGTGCCTCTCTGTGTGTGTGTGTGCCTCTCTTAGCTCCTGTGCCTCTGTGTGTGTCTCTAGCTCTCCATGTCTTTTGTTCTCCCTGTCTCTAGCTGTCTCTCTCTCTCCCTGTGTCTATGTTTCTTTTGTTCTCCCTGTCTCTAGCTGTCTCTCTCTCCCTGTGTCTATGCATCCTTCATTCTCCCTGTATCTATGCATCTATGCATCTTGTGTCTATGCATCCTTTCAGTCTCCCTTTGTTATGTGCCTGTCTTCCTGTCTCTCTGCATCTTTCACCCTGTCACTCAAACCTGGCACTTGGCTACCACTGATCTGTGTCAAAACACACATCTCATATCTACACACAGACCCACACACACAAACATGTACAGTGACATGCACCTTCTGTACATACAAATACAACAGACGTATACCTCAGTTTTTAAAAAAAAGACACTTATACATTCAGAAAATTCTACATTTCCATGAAGCACTGATTAAAAGGAAGAGCAGCACACAAAAAAAAAAAGAACAATGTGACACTGACGATGCGGGTGTAGGCAGCCAGGTCTGGCAGGCAGAACACCTCATGCAGCAGCTCCAGGTCAGGCAGACTCCAGAACTGGATCAGCATCAGCTGGGAGGTCCTGGACATGGTGGTCAGGCACTGGTGGTCCACGTCATGGTGCATGCCCACCACCTGGGTCACACACACACACACACACACACACACACACACACACACACACACACACAGTTACACCCCCTGAACAAACACACGTTTCTGTTGTACGCTGAACAAATACATGATATGAGAAAACAAGTGCAGGTCAACAATTCCTCCATCCTCAATGACTTGGCAACGATTTACAAAGAAAAAAGTTGGAGTTTTTTGGGGGGGCGGGAATGGGTGAGAAAAAAAAAATGGGGGTGAAAAAGATAGTGTTGAAGTATAAATATGAAATCCTTCACAAGCAAAGGGACCATCCAGGTCCATTTTAAAGGAGAACCGTTTGTATCATCTGTTCAGGGCTGAGTAGGTGAGCAGCAGCTGAATTTTGAACATGTTGTAGTGACTTGAACAAGGCTGTAGGTACACACACTAAGGAGAATAGTGTCACAATGATCTAACCTTGGCAGGATGGAATGCAGAATGACACCATGTTTTTTGGGCCTTTCCTGTAAGGAAAGGTCTGACAGAGCCGATGCCACAGAGTCCAAGAAAGGATGCTGGGCAGATTCTGGCTATGTGGTGTTTCAGGATGAGATCAAAGCTGAGACAGAAGCCCAGGTCACAAACATACGGTATAAACGAGATGTCAGTGGAGCCTAAGACTACTGATGGATGGGGGTCTTGACTCCGAGAGCATTCATAAAAACCAATAGCCTCTGTTTCATCATCACTGTTTACTTTTAGGTTGTTTTTAAACATGCACTGTATGATATCAGAGACACAGTCTTTCTAAACTCGCACTGTATACATCAGACACAGTCTTTTTAAACATGCACTGTATGATGTCAGAGACACAGACAGTCTTTTTAAACACGCACTGTATGATATCAGACACAGTCTGTATGATATCAGAGACAGTTTTGTATGATGTCAGACACAGTCTTTCTAAACATGGACTGTATGACGTAACACAGTCTTTCTAAACATGCACTGTATGATATCAGAGACAGTCTTTTTAAACATGCACTGTATGATATCAGACACAATCTTATGATATCAGAGACAGTTTGTATGACGTCACACAGTCTTTCTAAACATGCACTGTATGATGTCACACAGTCTTTCTAAACATGCACTGTATGATGTCAGAGACAGTCTTTCTAAACATGCACTGTATGATGTCAGACACAGTCTTTCTAAACATGAACTGTATGATGTCACACAGTCTTTCTAAACATGCACTGTATGATGTCAGACACAGTCTTTCTAAACATGAACTGTATGACGTCACACAGTCTTTCTAAACATGCACTGTATGATGATGTCAGAGACAGTCTTTCTAAACATGCACTGTATGACGTCACACAGTCTTTCTAAACATGCACTGTATGAGGTCAGAGACAGTCTTTCTAAACATGCACTGTATGATGTCAGAGACAGTCTTTCTAAACATGCACTGTATGATGTCAGACACAGTCTTTCTAAACATGCACTGTATGAGGTCAGACACAGTCTTTCTAAACATGCACTGTATGATGTCAGAGACAGTCTTTCTAAACATGCACTGTATGACGTCAGACACAGTCTTTCTAACCATGCACTGTATGAGGTCAGACACAGTCTTTCTAAACATGCACTGTATGATGTCAGAGACAGTCTTTCTAAACATGCACTGTATGATGTCACAGTCTTTCTAAACATGCACTGTATGAGGTCAGACACAGTCTTTCTAAACATGCACTGTATGATGTCAGAGACAGTCTTTCTAAACATGCACTGTATGACGTCACAGTCTTTCTCTAAACATGCACTGTATGACATCACAGTCTTTCTAAACATGCACTGTATGACGTCACAGTCTTTCTAAACATGCACTGTATGATGTCAGAGACAGTCTTTCTAAACATGCACTGTATGAGGTCAGAGACAGTCTTTCTAAACATGCACTGTATGACGTCAGACACAGTCTTTCTAAACATGCACTGTATGACGTCAGTCTTTCTAAATATGCACTGTATGATGTCAGAGACAGTTTTCTAAACATGCACTGTATGAGGTCAGAGACAGTCTTTCTAAACATGCACTGTATGATGTCACAGTCTTTCTAAACATGCACTGTATGAGGTCAGACACAGTCTTTTTAAACATGCACTGTATGAGGTCAGAGACAGTCTTTCTAAACATGCACTGTATGAGGTCAGAGACAGTCTGTATGACATCAGACACAGTCTTTCTAAACATGCACTGTATGACATCAGACACAGTCTTTCTAAACATGCACTGTATGACGTCAGAGACAGTCTTTCTAAACATGCACTGTATGAGGTCAGAGACAGTCTTGAAGATTGAGAAGCAGTGCAGACATGCCATGCAGCAGTCACTCACCGGGTCTTTGGAGACTTTGAACTCCATGAACTTTTGACCCTTGACCACTGGATCCATGAACAGAATGCGACCATCCTGTAGGTAAACATTCCAGCAGTCAAGTGAACCATTTCAGACTTCTTCTGAGGCTCTGTGCACACATTTCATATATGTCCAAGATCCTGCATGTTTCACACACACACACACACACACACACACACACACACACACACACACACACACATGCATGAACTCTTTGCCTTTATATCCTTTGCCAGTGTGTAATATCACCAAGAATGACTAAATAAAAGGAACACAAATTTATGTGAGTACAGACACACAGAGGTGTATACATATGCAAATTAGTGCATGATGGCATCCTCACATGTGCACACACACACACACACACACAAAATTCACACTCACAGGGCGCACACACACAAGCGCACTCATACATACTCAGACACATACACACCCACACACACTCTCTCTTTTGCCTACCTGCACATAGACACACACATGTTGACGCCATTCCAATCATACAGGCTTCAATTCTTTGAAAAAGAAAACTGAAGAGAGTGTTATACCCTAACAACTCTATCAAAATCAGGCAACAGGCTATGGGGTTGAAGACTGGTAACTTGACCCAGACGCTCAGAGACAAGGCACTGCTTATCAGCACTGTCAAGGCAAAGCAGAGTACCTCCATTCCCAGAAGCAGATAGGAGTGTCGAACAGGACAGCAGCATCCCTCGTCAGTCCACAGCATGGCTGAGGACTTGAGGATGCACACACACAGACAGGGGCAGGGCAGCTCATGCCCACGCCATTCTCCGTGGCACGGTGACTCGGCCCTGTCTTGGTACTGGATAACAGTATCCTGCATTCAAACAAAGCATTTGTCTCAATAATGACGCATCCCTGGGTAATGTATGTACACCTGTGTATAACATTATTTCCATCACCGGCATGTTGCAGAGATAGACCAAATAATTACAACAGTGTAGTTGCTGTCCAGTGTCCATCAAACCATGTCAGCAGGAAATGGGGGAAATCTTAGCGCCGCTGGTCTCCTCTCTGTGAAACCTGGTACATGCTGGGTCCTTGGAGTTTCCATAATGCTGACATGGATACCAGAATCTGTAATTACTATTGCTATGAGTATTCATTTAGTGCCTATCCTTGGTTTCAGACCCAGCTCTAAGCACTTTACAATCCATACTTTTCCTCACAACAGGCTGCCTACCTGGGTAGAGCGACTGAAAAGGTGCCTGCCGGTGCTATGTCAGCTGTTTCCCACATCATTCAGTCTTTCTGTCAATCAGTTTTTCATTCATTTATTCATTCTTTTGGTGCATACTGCTATGTATGTATATGTAATCCATACCAACGGCCAAACTGACCTTCTCTTTCAAAAGTTGTGCAGTTTGTTTTGTTTTTGTTTTTGTTTTGTTTTTTTTTTTTTGATGTGTGCAAGTGTGTGTGCAAGTTTGTTTTGTTTTTTTTTTTTTTTTTTTTCATGGCATCAGTTATCGAATCAATGGAGCACCTAAGGCGGTCTTTCTCCCCCCCTGAAATCCACCTCTTCATTTTTTGGTGCTTCACACTGTCCTCTTCATCTGCAAAACAAACAACAACAACAAAAAAAACAAAGGCAATTTCCCACTACTAGCTTTTTTTATTTTTCTTATTCTCTCCAACCATTCCCTTACACACCATCCATAGTCTGTATGTTCCCTTACGAATGGACATAATCTTGCTAATCTTAGTGTTTTGGCATTTGATACAAAATGTCTGGGTTTGTTAAAGAGCACTTATCCAAGCTTAGTAACACCGAAAACCATTGGCAAGACAGGTAACTCCGTTTGAACATGGTTACTCAATTAAAAAGATAATTTAAAAGAGAGGAAAGAAAGAATGAAATGAAAAATAATTTTTAAAACACCTACGAATATATATGTTGCTATATCGTAAGTTTGAAGAATGTCACCCCCCCGGGGAAAAAAAATCAACTTCTTCTTCATTTTTTGGTGCTTCACACTGTCATCTCTTCATACAAAAAAACAAAAAAAAAAAAATCTAAAAAAAAAACTTCACAATTTTCCACTATTAGCTTAGTCTTATGCCGTAAATTCTACAAATCGCAGTATCTCCATCACTTTTTATAGAACGGCAGAAATCAAGGTAAGCCATGGTGAAAAACCGCATTTCGACTTCAAAACTTTAAGAATTCGTAACTCGAGAAACAATTTCGCATCTACTCGCGGTTTTTTGCAGACGGTTTGGCTACAGAAAGAAGGAAAGTCACGTACTCGTGAGACTTAGTCTTTTCTACGTTCCATGGCGGCGCCCACTGTTGCATAATTTTACCGGGCGCTGGCAGACGCTCAGCGTTTGGCTGTGTGATTTCCGGTTGGGCGCTAGCGGGCGCCCGATTGAGTTAATGTTCTAATGTGTGGTGTACTGGCACTCTCACACTGATAATGTGCTGCTGATGCAAACAGAACAACATAAATGAAACCAAAGACTTAATACTAAATTATTTTCTTTTTTCTTTCGGATACTCCAAAAAGAGAGAGAGAGAGAGAGGAGGGAGGAGGGAGGGAGGGAGGGAGGGAGAAAGAGAAGGGGGGGGGACAGACAGACAGACAGACAGACAGAGGAGGCATCATCATAGAGTTGTATGCAGAATTTGTTACAAATCGTCCCACCAGTTGGCTAGTCCCCAATGAGGCCTGCCTTATAGTGAAAAGAAAGGGTCCACAAGGAAGGCATGAAGATGTGTGCAAGTTGTTTTAAGTGTGTTTGCACATAGAACTTTGATCTATAGTCTCATTCGAATGACTTTTTGATAAGTGGAGTTAGAACCAATGTTAACTCTGAAGGAAAAATCCATGTGTATCGAAATGATTCAATGGATATTCCAACCCACTATCCCAGGATCTTCAGGATCACGAGTCTAGCGCTCTACCAACTGAGCTATTCCAGCTGGAAAGTAATGCGAGTTTCTGATCCTCTGTGTGGGGGTATACACACAAGGTGCGTTCTGCTGCTTGACGTCTGTACACCTGTGGAACTGGAAGATAGGAAAAAACCCCCTCCACATTCCTCCCACCCTGACTTGAACCCATCAGCCCTTTGAATGACAATCCAGTATTCCTAGCTGCTTGGCTACTGCAGCAATATAAGGATATAAACAAAATCACATTGAGCATGCTGTTAAAACCAGTAACATGAACACAAAACGTGCAATTTACCAACAGACACAGTTCTCTTCCTTACTTTTCTTGGGCCCCAACATCAGCCTTGGGACACATGGCCTGGATCTGAAGCACATCCCACACTGCGATGCGACAGGCAGGATCCGTTCTGGGCAGAGAAGAAAAGAACAGCAGTTCTAACGAATCAACCAATGTGTCGAGTGTGTTGAGCTGGCTCTGAAAATACAGCCTTAGGGGGAGGGGGGTCAGTCTATGTTTGTCTTTTAATGTTGGAGTGATCACAGACTTTTTGGTCGTTATGAGTAGCTCCTAACAGACACTGTGTGACCACCTCCAACAAAATGATAGACGAGTCATATTTTCAAGATAAGATACTGAGATATTCATATCAGTAGAAAGATGGATGACCTTTCCAATGGTGTATGAAGGATTTCAGAATGTTAAGAAAATGAAAAAGTAATGGTCTTCTAGGGTTTCCAATAGCAGAGAAGCCAATAAAGGAAAAAGGACTCTGATGCTGCCGAACTCTCACATAATGTGAAGGAAACTGTGAGCAAAATGACCAGTCAATTACATTCTGAGTTCAATTTATGAAAAACCCACCAGTGAAATACACAACTTGAAATTTTGTTACAGGCTGGTCAGCAATAACTCTGAAATGTTTTGTTCCCTATAGTGTTACTTTGCTGGTCGCAATACTCATTTTATCTCCATGTTCACCCACCACTCTTTGTTCCCTATAGTGTGGCTTTGTCTGGTCTCTCCAGTGTTCACCCACCACTCTTTGTTCCCTATAGTGTGGCTTTGTCTGGTCTCTCCAATGTTCACCCACCACTCTTGTTTCCTATAGTGTGGCTTTGTCTGTCTCTCCAATGTTCACCCACCACTCTTTGTTCCCTATAGTGTGGCTTTGTCTGGTCTGACTTTTCTATCATGTGAGATGTGGTCACAGGCAATCATGCACAAAAACATCCAGGATTATGTAGAGAGTATGTACATGTACATGATGGCCGACTGTGTGTGTGCATGGGCTGTGAGTGCATGGGCTGTGCGTGCATGGGCTGTGTGCATGGGCTGTGTGCATGGGCTGTGAGTGCATGGGCTGTGTATGCATGGGCTGTGTGCATGGGCTGTGTGTGCATGGGCTGTGTGCATGGGCTGTGCGTGCATGGGCTGTGTATGCATGGGCTGTGCGTGCATGCATGGGCTGTGCGTGCATGGGCTGTGTATGCATGGGC
Organism: Conus betulinus; assembly: GCA_016801955.1. NCBI lineage: Eukaryota > Metazoa > Mollusca > Gastropoda > Neogastropoda > Conidae > Conus > Conus betulinus. The sequence continues at coordinate 70,164 of JADBJO010002844.1, forward strand.
TGTGCGTGCATGGGCTGTGTGCATGGGCTGTGCGTGCATGGGCTGTGCATGCATGGCTGTGCGTGCATGGGCTGTGTGCATGGGTTGTGTATGCATGGGCTGTGCATGCATGGGCTGTGTATGCATGGGCTGTGCGCGTGGGCTGTGTGTGCATGGGCTGTGTATGCATGGGCTGTGCGCGTGGGCTGTGTGTGCATGGGCTGTGTATGCATGGGCTGTGCGTGCATGGGCTGTGCGTGCATGGGCTGTGCGTGCATGGGCTGTGCACACATGGGCTGTGTGCGCATGGGCTGTGTGTGCATCGGCTGTGTGTATGGGCTGCATGCATGGACTGTGCGTGCGTGGGCTGTGCGTGCGTGGGCTGCGTGTGGAGCTTGTGTGTTCCCCTAATGAATGGTGATCTTTTTTTTTTAAAAATCTTGATCATGTTTCTCAAGTCACTGCTTATAGCAACAAAAAATAGTTCACAACAAGTCATGTGGAGAAAAAACAAAAAAAAAGCACTCAAGGCCATCTCAGGGCTAACTGTGTACAACTAGATTACAGCAGATTTTCATAAAATAAGGAAGATGTTCAATTGTTCTCAAATGTCAGTTCATCAAATTTAGTCAATTATTCACGATTATTCATCATTCAGTTCTGGCCAATCACCTTGTGGTGTAGACCCAGATGAGAGAGTGGGGTTGATGAGGACGAAGATGACGTTGAATTCTCGACTGTAGCACACACCCAGGATCTTCTGCAGTGGAGATACGTTTGGTGGGGGCAGCACAGTGGATAGGTTCTTCTGATTGCTCCGTGCAAACAGCCGTATACTGTTTTACACATCAAAATAGACATACACAAATAGGCATGAAAGTAAACACCACACACACACACACACACACACACACACACACACACATACAAAGACACGCACACATGTTTTTTATAGTTTATGCAACAAATAATACAGAACTGAACAGAAAGCAGTCAAACGACAAGCTACCCTTTCTAATATTAAATTCTTTGGGGGTTTTTTTTTTTTTTTTTATGAAATCAAAAGACCATTCAAACAAACTGAAATATTCAAGCCCCAAAACCATTTATTTCAAAAAGGCGTGACTTGCTCACGCCTACAGCTCCTTCCAGGATACATTATACCTACTATTTTGTGTATGTGTGCTTTACCTTCACTTGTGAAAGTAGACTGATAGCTGCAACTGATTTTTCGATATTTTCATTTCCCTCAAATTCAAAAATTTCACTCAGATAAACAAACTCTATAAAAACAACAACAACAACAAACAGATCATAAATTTGATGAGTAACTGACATAAAAATCATAGACTGCTATGTTTGATATGCTGGGTTAAAAAAAATGTCCTAGAAAGAGGAATAACAAAAAAATGCAACAGAGATTTGCAGCTGGTGTTGCAGATTCAAACTGCATCGGAGACTTGACCCTAGAGGATTTTGTATGTACGGCCCCTTAACAGGTGCTGTCATGCATGCTGAATCAGAATATGCAACTCCTGAATATCATCAAAACAACTCACCAACAGACCTGACACTGATAACTTGGTAAGAATGCTATCAACTGTGATAGTACAAACCAGGGTCTGGCTGTGCACTGGTGGGGGGGTAGGGGTGGGTTTGAGATGAATGGTGTGGGAATAAAACTGTTCACAAGGCAGAAAACATGAGGAAACACAAAACACAGGCAACAATTTGAGAAGCCCTACTTGCCATGCCTGCATTATGAACTGCACTCGAGTTTGAACACAAGTAGTGAAGGGGGGAACAAGGGGTGAACTGGCAGGGGGATCCAGTCCAGTGGTTGCCTCATGGGTCTCTCTGACAGGGTCAATGAACAGTGTTCTGGGTCCACATCCCCACCTCTCCCAGCTTTTTTTGTGTGCTTTTTTTTTTAACTTTTTGTGTGAGCTTTAAACTAGCATTTCCTGTAGTCTTGAATAAGATATCAACAACAGAGATCCACAGCAGAAAAAATATAAACATTTTAAAAAAACTATTTTAGCTATTCAACATGATTTTCAGTGGAAGTTTGTTTTTTTCCAAATGGCAAAATTGTTATGTAAAAAAAGCTACAACAGCTGATACAGGCTGAAATGCCTGACCCTTTGCACTGCAGCTGCTGGTCATGCCTTGCACTGACCTGCTGTCCTCTCCGACGGCCAGCACACGCTGGGTCTTCCCCGGACATCCCTCCAGCTGCAGACGGGTCACCTGGTTACGGGTCAGACTCCAGAAGTGCAGGAAGTGATTGAGGTGCCAGAGGGTCAGACTGCGAGCTGTGCTGACGTACAGCAAGTTGTCATCGGTCAGACCCATCCACAGCAGTCCATTCGATGACACCACCACGCTGTCAAAACAAAACACACACACACTCACACTAACGTGTTACTGTGCATTCCTCCTTCTCCTAAAAAAAGAAAAAAAAAACAAATATAGTCCAAACCAGTAAAATGGAATTCAAAGGGAATGACAAAATCATTTCAAAACACTGTCACGGCTCATCCCTCTCAAACCATTAGCTGTCAACAACAGTCCACCAGATGACAAAATCATTTCAAAACATCTCAAACCACTGGCTGTCAACAACACTCCACCAGAATGGCAAAATCGTTCAAAACATCGTCGCCTTTCATCCCTCTCAAACCACTGGCTGTCAACAACAGTCCACCAGAGCCCGCTGTTCTGGGTCTTCCTCTCAGCCTGCCCCCAGGTATATCGGACCTCTTTTCTGTCTGCTTCTAGGTCTTGACCAGGTGTATCGCACCTCTTTGCTGTCTGCTTCTAGGTCTTGATGCCAGGTGTAGCACACCTCTTTGCTGTCTGCTTCTAGGTCTTGACGTCTGGTGTGTCGCACCTCTTTGCTGTCTGCTTCTAGGTCTTGATGTCAGGTGTATCCCACCTCTTTGCTGTCTGCTTCTAGGTCTTGACGTCAGGTGTATCACACCTCTTTGCTGTCTGCTTCTAGGTCTTGACGCCAGGTGTTTCTTGGTCAGGCTTGCTTGTGCTTGCTTTGAGAGTTCTGCTTCATGTCTTGTTTGTCTGGTGATGTTTAATGCAGGTTTTTTTGAGCGAGTCCAACTCCCCTCCATTTTTCTCTCGATCTCATCAACAGCTGACACAGCTGGTGCCTTTTCTGTAAGAGGTTAAGTTTGTCAGTGTCTGGTTAGTGGATTTGGGGGATTTTTTCTGAAGACCTTTCCATGTATGTCTACTCTTTCCTGATGATTTTTCTGAGTTCCTTTATGTCATCGCCCCACTAGTAAGACTAACTTCATGTGGAACTGTCGTCTTATCTTTGTGCGGTGGTTTACTTGCTCGTAGCTCCAGATGTTCTTGAGCTGAGGAATACTTTTCTTGCCTTGCTGATTCTTGCTCTGATATTTACATATGTACCACCCCACTTGTTGACAACAATGCTCAGGTATGTGCTGGTTAAAACATCCTCCAGTGCACACCAGTCTAATGTAATCAATTCAACACAGCAGATTTTCTTTACCCTTATAAGTTACCCTGACGAGATGAACAAACTTTCTGCATGTTGAGAAAACTGAAACTGCTTCTGTGAAGCAGATTCCAGTACATCCCTCTTCGAAACAAAAGGATCTGACTCTCCATGCTCTTCACTGAAAGTCAAGGACCATCTTCTTTCAAGAATGATGCAATGCAAAGACGTTCAATACATTTGATCAAGTGACATCCTCTGTTGCAGGGAATCCCACATGCAGCATTGCAGAGCATGACCTACCTGAAGATGGTGTCCATGGTGTCCAGGAACCACATGCCAGCATGACCTACCTGTAGATGGCGTCCATGGTGTCCAGGAACCACATGCAGCATTGCACAGCATGACCTACCTGAAGATGGTGTCCATGGTGTCCAGGAACCACATGCAGCATGACCTACCTGTAGATGGCATCCATGGTGTCCAGGAACCACATGCAGCACTGCACAGCATGACCTACCTGTAGATGGCATCCATGGTGTCCAGGAACCACATGCAGCACTGCACAGCATGACCTACCTGTAGATGGCGTCCATGGTGTCCAGGGGCCACATGCAGCTTTCAAGCATGATGCATGCAATGACCTACCTGTAGATGGCGTCCATGGTGTCCAGGGGCCACATGCAGCATTGCACAGCATGACCTACCTGTAGATGGCGTCCATGGTGTCCAGGGGCCACATGCAGCATTGCACAGCATGACCTACCTGTAGATGGCGTCCATGGTGTCCAGGGACCACATGCGCAGGGAGCCGTCCAAGGAGCAGGTGAGGATGAGGGTGGAGTTGTGGGGGTGGATGAGGAGGTTGGTCACTGCGCGTGAGTGACCGCGGAATGTGTGTGCACCAGCCCTCCTGTGAGGCTCCACACCTTCACTGTTCAGAGAGGGACAAACAAGAAGAGTGTTGTCTTTATTCAGGCAGGCAGGTGCAGACTTTGTGTTTGTGAGGCGCCACACCTTCACTGTTCAGAGAGGACAAACAAGAAGAGTTTTTGTCTTTATTCAGGCAGGCAGGTGCAGACTTTGTGTTAATGAGCCGCCACACCTTCACTGTTCAGAGAGAGGACAAACAAGAAGCGTTTTGTCTTTATTCATGCAGGCAGGTGCAGACTTTTGTGTTTGTGAGGTGCCACACCTTCACTGTTCAGAGAGGGACAAACAAAAGGTGGTGTGTCTAAATTCAAGGCAGGCAGGCGCACACTGAGGCATATGTGCATATGACACAAGCATACATGGAATTTTGAACCATTCACTTAAAAAACACTGTTTTATCCTCTTTCTAGATCTTTGTTTACCCCACATTCTTGCAAACTTTGAGATTTCACTAGCACATCAAGGAACAAAACAATGTTACATACTTTTTTTTTACCAATATGGGGAGGAAGAAGGTGTTTTATCTGCCATTTGTTTATTTCATAGGATATGTGGTTAGCAGTATTTCCCCCTTATCTAACGGGATATGCACAAGTTTTCTTCAGACTTTAATATTGTGACATATTAAAACTGAAAAAAAAAAAACTTTCAGCTTTATTCACTTATGAATTTCCAACGACTTGAAATGAACCATGAAGAACTGGTTAGTTTTCCTTGAAACACAAGCAGAATTCAAGCTCCAGATTTTGACAGTTGCTGACATTCCTTTCTGTAACAAACCTTCCTTTTGTCCTGTTCTTTAGGGAGCTTCCCAGAATGACAGAAAGCTGGACAGGATGGTGTTTACCTTCTGTATCAATGGAGGAGGTGACCAGTACTTTGGCCGCCACAGAGTACCGACATCCAGTGATGGACATACTGTGGGCCCTGTCAGTCCAACAGACAATATAATCAATTCATGACCGTGATGAACGTAATGATGTAACAAAAGCAGCTAATGAAGCTATTATACTATAATGACCTCTAAAATGCTAGAGCTTAAAGTGCACTATATAGAATAATAATTCTGAGCGAGTTACACACGAAAACAGAAAATGTCACAAAACAAATGTACATGCACTGACAAGCCTACAGAATCACAGACAGAGATGTATGTGCAAGCACACCTGCACACCCACATACTCATTTCACCACATCCACACCCACTCCTTTTTAAAGAAAAGGGTATCTGGGTGGCTCAGCAGTAAGCCTTTGAGTTCTCAGTCAGAAGTTGCAAGTTCAAATTCTGATGGCACCCAATGTAAGAACCGGCGTTTTCACTGCCCAGTTTAATGTTATGTTGTTCTGCTGGCACCAGTATAGTGTTAGACAGGTTTCTCCTTCCAACCCACCTAATTCCTCCTCTTCATACTCCTGTCACCTAGTCCCAAATCATCACCTCATGTCACCAATATCCCAAATCACCTTCACTCCTGTCAGAGGTATCACCAATATCCCAAAACACCTTCACTCCTGTCAGAGACATCACCAATATCCCAAATCACCTTCACTCCTGTCAGAGACATCACCAATATCCCAAATCACCTTCACTCCTGTCAGAGACATCACCAATATCCCAAATCACCTTCACTCCTGTCAGAGACATCACCAATATCCCAAATCACCTTCACTCCTGTCAGAGACATCACCAATATCCCAAATCACTTTCACTCCTGTCAGAGATATCACCAATATCCCAAATCACCTTCACTCCTGTCATAAATGTCACCAATATCCCAAATCACCTTCAGTGAGAGATCATGCAAAACCTGAATGAAACTAATACAAAATATAAGCCAATTATTGTCAAATTTGAACAGGTTTTTAACTTATAGACAGGCAGGTTAGTCAGTGTCACACACACACACACACACACACACACACACACACACACACACACACACACACATGCACACGCACGCGCGCACACACACACACACACACACACACACACACACACACACACACACACATACACACCTATTGAACTTGAAGAGCTCCTTGCCCTCCAGGTTGTAGACATGCAGGTCGGTGTCGGAGCAGCAGTACAGATGCTCCAGGTTGTAGTCCAGCTCCACCTTCTTCACCCAGCTCCCTCCCACATTGGGCAACTCACACCTGTGACACACCAGGCTGCCTGCATGCACCTCTTTCTCCAAACTGATAGGATCTTGTGGGAGGCTGGAGTAGCTCAGTTGGTACAGCGCTGGACTCGTAATCAAGGGTTGTGGGTTTGAATTTCCGCCGGGCCATTTTGGGTACAGGGGGATTTTTCCCTCAGAGTTAACATTGATTCTGACTCCATTTCCCATACAGTCCTTCGAATGAGACTATAAACCGAGGTTCCGTGCGTGAACGGACGCATAACATCTTGCTCACACACAAAATTCCATCACCAACTTTCGGAAGAGAAGGCCAGTTAGGCCATTGGTATGGATGACACGTTACACATAGCATGCATCTTCCCCGAAGACGGAGTATGGCTGCCTTAATGGTGGGATAAAAAAGTCATACACACAAAACTCCACTCCCTTTGTTGGGTAGATGGGATTAATGATTGTCTGTCCATATAGGGAGCGTCCGCAGGAGTATCAGCCCGCGTACGCAGAAGAAGAAGAAGAAGTATCTTGTACACGTAAAATCCCAAACACCATTTTTTGGAAGAGAAGGCCAGTTTTGGTCATTTGTATGGATGCTATGTTACAGATAGCATGCACTCTGCATGAGAAATTGAAAGAATGAAGGAATTAAGGAAACTGAGGGAATGATACTGACTGGATGACACAGGAAATGACTGAACGAAAAGCGCCGCAGGCAGCTCTAGCCAGGCAGGCAGCCCGTTGTGTACATGAGAGTGTAGGGGTGTCAGCGCATAGAACCTTTGGCAAGGTGCTTTAGAAATGCTATGTTATTATGATTATCATTTATTATCATTATTATTATTATCATTATCGTTACTGATGTTTCCTTTTTTCCCCCTTTTTCAAGAATTCTTTGAGAAATGTACTTATTGATATTTCTTTGTAAAATGAATACATCATAGAGATCGTCATATCTGTAGTCACACATTAAAAGATATTCTCTATCAGAAAATAATGGTGAAGCTTGCAAAAGAAGACAAAAGATCGCAAAATATGCAAGAAGTAAACTCCAAAATTTGCTGACAGAAGTAAAAATTTCCGATCGATGAATATCGGTCCACTGACTGCAAACGAAAACAATTCAAGCCACCATTTCACTAAGTGTATAAATGCTTGTACGAGTAAATAACACTAAACAAACAGTCCTTTCTTGTAATTAATACTTTGTAATCAAGTGGCAAGAGAGAGAAGACACAGAGAGAGAGAGTCACACACACACACACACACACACACACACACACATACACACACACTTTATAATTATTTGTCGATACAATTTCAGCCACACATTGATGATGACAAAATAAGACTCAATGTACATTACACTCCATTTGCATGTGAAGTTAGCCTAGAGCCTACTTGAACGGATGTTCCTATCATAAGCACTCACTTGTCTTTCTAAGACAGTCAACCCACACAAAATGTCCACATTCTGTCAAAGACAGTCAAACCACACAAAATGTCCACATACTTTCAAAGACAGTCAACCACACAGAAAATGTCCACATACTTTCAAAGACAGTCAACCACACAAAATGTCCACATACTTTCAAAGACAGTCAAATGTCCACATACTGTCAAAGACAGTCAACCACACAAAATGTCCACATACTTGAGCGTCAGTTGGTAATTTGCCTGTTTTAATTCCGTGATGACTTTGCTGGCCGCCTGGTGAAAGCGATACACCTGCCAACACACAGAAGTATTCTCACAGATTTATAACTCACTCTGAAATAGACAAACACTATTCTCATACACACACACATGCGCGCGTGCACACACACACACACACACACACAGAGCAAAGGTAGCATAAGAACAACTGGCACACACACACACACACACACACACACACACACACACACACACACACACACACACACACACACAGAGGCAGAAACACAACACACACACACACACACACACACACACACACACACACACACACACACACACACACACACACACAGAGAAACACAGCACACACACACACACACACACACACACACACACACACACACACACACACACAAGCAAGCTAAACCACACTAACATGTAGGTCTGGTAGACCTCAAAACAGCAGAGCTTGATACTTTAATGCTTTCATAAAAAATACAGATACCTTTCTTTGTTCAAGTTATATGACTTTTTTTCTTTTTCTTTCTTGTTTATTAAACATTGTTTTTTGCCACTGAAAGTCATGTCATACATGTTAATTCAGGTACAGGTTACAGATATTCTTGTTACTTTCCACTGTCCAAAAAAAGACTTTGAAATGTTCCCCATAGGTCATACATGTTTATTCACCTCCCTCATTGAATTCTCTCCCTTTAAAGACTCAATAATTGTAGAATACTTTGGGTCTTTGTTTATACTATATTTGCTCTCAAGTCCACCTCTCTAATCACACACACACACACACACACACACACACACACACACACACACACACACACACACAAAGGTAGCATAAGAACAGCTGGCACACACAGACACAGGCAGAAACACAACTCAGCACACACACACACACACACACACACACACACACACACACACACACACACAACACACACACACACACACACACACACACACACACAAAAGCCAGATTTTAAGAAATTTTTCGACGTTGTTCTTGCCAGGTTTTCTGTATTATTAAAACAGCAAGGTACCACTCAAAAGACATACAAAGTCAATTCAGGAAACACTTCCTCCACAGATTCCAGTCCAACCAACCTTTGTCCCACCCACGCCTCCAGTGATGAGCTCGTCTCTGATGGGGTTGAACAGCATGAAGAGCACAGAGCGAAGGTCTGCACTCACTGAGCATGTCTCACAGAAATCACGGTTCAGGACCTGGGTCACACAGTCACTGACATGGATTACTGTTTGTCTGTCTGGGTTAATATGAAGTCAGACATGGGCAGATTTGATCATACAAACATATACACAAAAAACAGTAGCCTTTATGACTAATTGCATAAACAGGTGTGCACACACGCAAGGGTGCACACATGCATGTAGATATAAACACACACACACACACACACACACACACTCACATACACACGTCAGTTATCTTGCAACGATAAAAAGGTTTGCAATTACAGTTAAAGCATGCTAATGGTTTATTAAAAGTGAAACTAATAACCTTCGGAAAATCAGTGAAACTACAGTATCACCAGATAATTTTTCTGAAGAATGAATGCAAAATTTTATAACATATATATATCCTGCGGGTCCTGGTAATATTCATCTGTCAAAGTGTTAATGATGTACATCATTAAACTGGCAATCAACAGTACTTCAGCCAATTCTTGACGGCTGACTGATGACGTTGCTGTGCTTTTCAGATCATAGTGATGTTCTGTACTATGAACTTGCACTTTATCAGTAAACAACTTTGAAATATATTCATTATTTTCACCTAATGTCATGCATTAGATGGGCATTTGATACAAATATAGTACAGCTTGGTACACAAACCTCTCACTCCCCCTTTCACCACCCTCTCTCTCTCTCTCTCTCTCTCTCTCTCTCTCTCTCTCTCTCTCTCTCTCTCTCTCCCCCCCCCCCCCCCCCACCCATATACACCAAACACACACACACACACACACACACACACACACACACACACACACACACACACACACACATGCTATCTTGCGTTCTGTCTAATATCACTTTCAGAGAAAAGACATGAAACTGAAGAATGAATAAAGCACTAATGACAGGAAAGAATAGTTCCATTGTTGTGAGTTTGTTGGTATCTTGAAGGTCTATAACAGAATTCACATTTTTAAAAGTCAGTTCTTTCTTTCTTTCAGCGTATGCAGGCTGATACTCCCACGGACACTGCCTGTATAGACAGGCAGTGCAGTTTTCTGTGTGACCGTTTTTTTTTATCCCGCCATTAAGGCAGCCATACTCCATCTTCGGGGAATGTACATGCAATGTGTAACATGTCATCCATACCAACGGCCAAATTGGCCTTCTCTTCTGAAAGTTGGTGATGTCACTTGTGTGCAAGATATTGTGCGTGTGTTCACACACGGAACCTCGGTTTATAGTCTCATTCAAAGGACTGTATGGGGAATGGAGTCAGAACCAATGTTAACTGTGAGGGAAAAATCCCCCTGTACCAAAATTTGAATCCGCAACCCCAGGATCATGAGTTCAGCGCGCTACCAACTGAGCTATTCCAGCCCCTAAAAGTCAGTTATTTTCTTGTAAAAGTGTACTGTACCACTTTTCTTCCACTGTTGATACTTTTCACCTCACAGCACCTCTCATTTCACCAAGATCTTTTTTTTTCAATAAATGCAAATAAACAGAGAAACAACAATACACAAGCATTCCATGTCTACTATTGAAAGTGATCATACCCTGAGGGAAAAGTCCTTCCACAAAGCGAAGTAGCAGTTGTACTTGCGAGCATACAGCAGGTAAGTGATGAGTCGATACTCATACTTGGGGTAGGACATGCTTCTCGTTACTGTCAGAAGAGAGGGGGGAAACAAACAAGCGCTGAAGTTACAGGGTAAAATCTGTGACTTGCGGTCTCCTGAACAGACAGGAGACTGTGGTGGGGTGATGTCAATTCATAGATTTGTTTTCAGTTTTAAACAAATCTGTAACACTCACATACACATAGGCATACATGCATGTGCACACACACACACACACACACACACACACACACACACACACACACACACACACACACTCACACAAGAACTATTCCATGCATCCCCATGCCAAAGTATCTATCCCAAAACAATGGGGTAGTGGTAAAGATTAGGCTGCATCAACCACTGGAAGAAATGATAGAGCTGGGACTCGGCTCAGTTAAATGCACACTGTTGTGAGATAGACGCCAGAAAATACGGATGCAAAGCCACTCAGCATTTCAACAATGCCACTTCTGGTTGACTATCCGCCCTTCTGATTGACTATTTGCACTCTGGTTAACTATTTGCACACTTAGCAACTAACATGGAGCTAGTGGTGCAATGGTGGCCTGGTGTTTGTACACTAACATGGAACTAAGCTGCAAAGTGGCCTGGTGTTTGTACACTAACACAGAACTAATGCTGCAAAGTGGCCTAGTGTTTGCACACTAAGGTGGAACTAAGGCTGCAAAGTGGCCTAGTGTTTGCACACACTAACACAGAACTAATGCTGCAAAGTGGCCTAGTGTTTGCACACTAAAGTGGAACTAAGGCTGCAAAGTGGCCTAGTGTTTGCACACTAAACATGGAACTGCAATGCTGCCTAAAGTTTGGCCTAGTGAACTAATTGCAACTAGTGTTTGCACACTAAGGTGGAACTAATGCTGCAAAGTGGCCTAGTGTTTGCACACTAACACGGAATGGATGCTGCAAAGTGGCCTAGTGTTTGCACACTAAGGTGGAACTAAGGCTGCAAAGTGGCCTAGTGTTTGCACACTAACATGGAACTAATGCTGCAAAGTGGCCTAGTGTTTGCACACTAACACGGAACTAATGCTGCAAAGTGGCCTAGTGTTTGCACACTAACATGGAACTAAGGCTGCAAAGTGGCCTAGTGTTTGCACACTAACACGGAACTAATGCTGCAAAGTGGCCTAGTGTTTGCACACTAAGGTGGAACTAAGCTGCAAAGTGGCCTAGTGTTTGCACACTAAGGTGGAACTAATGCTGCAAAGTGGCCTAGTGTTTCACTAAGGTGGAACTAATGCTGCAAAGTGGCCTAGTGTTTGCACACTAACATGGAACTAATGCTGCAAAGTGGCCTAGTGTTTGCACACTAACACAGAACTAATGCTGCAAAGTGGCCTAGTGTTTGCACACTAACATGGAACTAATGCTGCAAAGTGGCCTAGTGTTTGCACACTAACACGAAACTAATGCTGCAAAGTGGCCTAGTGTTTGCACACTAACACAGAACTAATGCTGCAAAGTGGCACACTTGGCAACCAACATGGACACAGCAGTGCCATGGTGGCCTAGTGTTTGTAGAAAAAGGGAGACTCTTGAATCCATCACTCCAGTCTAACATGAAGTGGGTTCTTAACTCCCTTTCAACAAGACCTTAAATGGTGGTCTGAATGCTAGTTTTTTTTTTTTTTCTTCAGATGTATCAAGAATACAAGGTCCCAAATTAAGCATGCACTTTTAGCGTGAAAAGAGCATGTATCACCAACTGAACTGCCCTTGGAAAATATTTTAATTAAAAATCCACTCTACAATAGATGGGTAACATTGTAGTGACGTACTTTCCTCAAGGACAACATTCTAAATTTCCTATTGAGAGATCTAGTGTGATGAATTAGGTTACACAGTATTCTAACAATGGAAAACAATCTGCTATCTAACCCTCCATAAAGAATGAACAGAAAACTGATGAGCCACAATGAACACAGACTTATGTTACCAGATGAACACAGATTTATGTTGCCCAATGAACACAAACTTATGTTACCAGATGAACACAGATTTATGTTGCCCAATGAACACAAACTTGTGTTACCCAATGAAAACAGATTTATGTTGCCCAATGAACACAAACTTACACTGCCCAATAAACGCAGATTTATGTTGCCCAATAAACGCAGATTCATGTTGCCCAATGAACGCAGATTTATGTTGCCCAATGAACGCAGATTTATGTTGTCCAATGAACACAGATTTATGTTGCCCAATGAACGCAGATTTATGTTGCCCAATTAATACTTACATTGCCCAATGAACGCAGATTTATGTTGCCCAATAAACACAAACTTATGTTACCCATTGAACACAGATTTATGTTGCCCAATGAATGCAGATTTATGTTTACCAATGAACACAGACTGATGCTGCCCAATGAACACAGACTGGTGCTGCCCAATGAACACAGACTGGTGCTGCCCAATGAACACAGACTCATGCTGCCCAATGAACACAGACTGATACCAATGAACACAGACTGCTGCTGCCCAATGAACACAGACTGGTGCTGCCCAATGCACACAGACTGATGCCAATGAACACAGAATGATGCTGCCCAATGAACACAGACTGATGCTGCCCAATGAACACAGACTCATGCTGCCCAATGAACACAGACTGATGCCAATGAACAGACTGATGCTGCCCAATGAACACAGACTGATGCTGCCCAATGAACACAGACTGGTGCTGCCCAATGAACACAGACTGATGCTGCCCAATGAGCACAGACTGATGCTGCCCAATGAACACAGACTGTGTGCCCAATGAACACAGCCCAATGAACACAGACTGATGCCCAATGAACACAGACTGATGCTGCCCAATGAACACAGACTGATGCTGCCCAATGAACACAGACTGGTGCTGCCCAATGAACACAGACTGGTGCTTTCCAATGAACACAGACTGATGCTGCCCAATGAATACAGACTGATGCCAATGAACACAGACTGATGCTGCCCAATGAACACAGACTGGTGCTGCCCAATGAACATAGACTGATGCTGCCCAATGAACACAGACTGATGCTGCCCAATGAACATAGACTGATGCTGCCCAATGAACACAGACTTACTTCTGTTCTCCACAGCATCTCGTTTCCATGACACAATGCCTTTGGAGTCCAGCACAATGAACTGCCTCATCCGTCCATTGTAGGTCACTACGAAACACAAGTCAATCACATGTTTGCATTTTTTCGCACACTGTAGAACATAAGCAAGAGGGCAGAAAGAAAAGATATTGTTGTTAATTTGGAACAGAGTGTACATAATGTACTGTGTGTGACAGATTTTGAGTGGTTAATTGTTTTGAATGTGTGTGTGCGTGTGTACATGTGCGCATGCGAATGCGCATGCAAATTTGTGTTTTGTGTGTGTGTGTGGGGGGGGGTGTGTGTGTGTGTGTGTGGGGGGGGGGGGGGGGGGGTGCATGCACACATGTGTGTATGTGGTGTGTGTGTTTACTTGTTGTGGTTCTTCATCTTTCATGTTGCAAACTCCCACCTCCTCCCCTCCCTACTTCCCAGCCACTCTCCCACTGCTTTATTCACACTTTCTTGATCTCAGTTTCATCACACTTGTCACACTTTCACAGGAATAACTGAAAGATGAACACCCTTCAGCCATCCTGTGCACAAAGATCAGAAAAGCCTAATAAGTTCTCAAAATCTTTTCAACAAAGTGAAACACATAACTTTTATGTATGGATGGCGGAGAACGGTGACAAAAAAACAGGCACCTTACCTCCCATAATATCAGTGTCTTTCTTCCCATGCTCATAAGCATCCCTGGCTTGGATTCCAAAGGAATGCTGGTAAAATTATCTGACACTTTTGAGTAGGATTCGTCGTCTTCTTCCGATGTGCCTGCTGAGGAGATGGATGACTTCCGACCCTTGCTGCTGTGTGTCTTCCATTTTGCTCAGACTCTCCTTGATTTTCTCAAAGACAGGATCAAAAGAATCCTCCTTGTGGTCGGAGCCTCCCATTTCATCATCCGTGTCATGGCCGTACTCCGACACATTCAGGCTGCCAGCTGCATTCTCTGACATTTTGTCCAGATTTTGGCCTGGATAAGGTGAACTGAAGTCTTCTGCTTTGTCGTTCCTCGTTCCTAGCTGAGCGTTGTTTGACGGCATCGCGTCATCAAGGGTGGTACCCGCCATCGGTTAAGAGGGTTACTATGGTGCCTGCCATGGCCAGACCTCAGCACTCCCTGCCTGGAAAAATCAATAGAAATGATCATCATCGCAGCTCCAGAAAAAAATATAGAATGATCATCTATCACAGCTCCTGAAAAATCAAAGGCAGTCGCCTGACAAGAAAGCTACCACCACGCTGTACCTCTGTAAGTCACAGGGAATGTGTAGCAGCAATCTGGATAGCACGTTTTCTTACCAATTATTCACACACACACACACACACACACACACACACACACACACACACACACACACACACACACACACTGACTGACTGACTGAAACCATTTACTATCAGATCAACACAGTGTTGTATTGACATTTTAAAAAACCTTAAACACACACACACACACACACACACACACACACACACACACACACACACACACACACTGGATGAAATGAGTGAAATGATGAGATAAGCAAGTCTCCAGAAAAGGAAGACACACATACACTCACACACAACTATTGGAAAGTTTACACAGTGACTATCTGAAAGGCAAAGGGGTAATGGTTCCTTAAGGTAAAGAAAAGCATTGTCTTTAGCTGGGTTACTTTGACATGTTTTTTTTTTCCAAATGCCTGAATTTCTATCAACATATTTTTAATTTCTACGCCTTTCTTTACTTAGAAGACTAAAGTTCAGTTTCACTGTCCTTCCTGTGTACTTTGTTTCAATATTAACTGCCTTACAGTGTTTACATATCAAATCATTTGTTGTTGGATTATATGCATGATTTTAACGTCACGGTATTGAAAGGCGCTGTCTTTGATAAACATGTAGAGTAAATGCGTTAAAAAAACATTAAAATATATTAACCTGCTTCAACACAAGGCAGTGCTTTACTGATCATGCAAGACTGAGTTTGTATTTTGTCAGAAATTTTTATGTATTTATTTTTCTCTTCGGCTGAAAGATGATAAAAAGAAATAACATTCTACTACCAAGAAATAAAGTTCTTCTACCACTACATTGCAGTTTACTGGCTATTCTATCAAATGCTAAACCAGAACAGTAAAGGCAATGATTCATACACTGTCCTCTAGAAGGTATTGACTTAGACATACTGTCAGATAGGTATGTGGTGTTTAAGAACAAGATCACCATTAATCACTTCACATTGCTTGCAGCTAACTGCTGAATTAGGAGATAGCAGTATCAGGGGTTGTATGTGGATCTGGGTTGAAATGAACACTCTGATGTTTCCTGCACACACCACTACTTGTTAACTCTTATTGTTTTCCTTTTTCTTCATGAAAAATGCTGTCTGAAAATCAACATTTCAAAAATTAATTATCAAATTTTAGGAGGCAATTCTCGTATGGATGCCAAATTTTGTGGAAATATTGTTTTGTGTGCAACTAATGTGTGAATAGACCTTCATGAAAGCTGGATGTTGGATAAAAGGAAACTTCAATGTTGAATTTGTGATTGTGAATCAGACATACTCTCATGGATTACTAATTTTCTAAGTAATAAACAACAATATGTTAAAGTTGGGAATCAGGTTTCTGATCTTGGGAAAATTACTTGTGGGTTCCCCCAAGGTAGTGTCCTGGGACCCATCCTGTTTATTTACCACATAAATGATATGCCTGATGTTGTTAGCAGTCTTGTCAAAAATCTTTGCTGATGATACAAAAGTTTATACCCCCATAGGGTCAGTTGATAATTCTACTGAATTACAGAAGAATATTGATGAACTTGTTGCATGGACCAATGTCTGGCAGATTAAATTTAATCATACGAAGTGTGTAAAGTTCTTCATGCAGGTAAAAATAATCCAAGCTATTATTATTATATGGAAGGTGTACTGATTGAAGAGACTATGCTGAAAAAGATCTAGGAGTGATAATAGACCCTGATTTATCATTTGATAAACATGTTGATGAAACCATTAAAAGAGCAAATAGACTAGCAGGGATGGTAGTAGATAAATAGTCAGTGCACAGATAGTGAAGTAATGGTTCCATTGTTTAAAATATTAGTCAGACCGGTTACTGAATATGGCAATGTTGTATGGACAACAAATTTGAAAAAACACAGTGATCCCATCAAAGATATTCAGTGAAGATTCACACAAAAAAAAGATTAGTGGTCTGCAGAAGTATTCATATGAACAAAGACTTCAGTTTTTTTAAGATTATCAAGTTTGGAATACAGGTGCTTGCGTGGCAACATGACTGAAACTTACAAAATTACAATGGATTTCATGACATTAAAACCACTGGCACACTATTTCAGTTAAATACAGAATCTACAACTATTGGGCACCTGTTCAAAATAATAACAAAAAAAATTACTAAAACTTCAAAAGCAGCAAACGTTTTCACTAAGAGAATTGTTAAAACTTGGAATATTTTGCCAGTCAATTTTGCTGGAGCAGAAGCTGTTAACACTTTCAAAAAACCATCTTGGGTAAACACTGGATACACCTTATGTTTCAAACAAATACTGACTGGCATTGATTCAAAATTTTTTAAACCACCACGCGTGTGCTTTATGAAAGTGCGAGAAAAAGACCAAAATATTTCTCACTAAAACCTATAATTATCTGCATCAAGCAGGCTAATGGCTGAAAATGCCTAATATGCCACACCAATATGATTATGATATGAATATGCAATAAACTGGCAGACAGATTGACCAATAACAGACATTCACCTTGATTCAAAGGTTTCTACTTGAAACATGCACGTTGTGTTCACACATAGTAACAAAACACACACACACACACACACACACACACACACACACACACACACACACACACACACACACACACACACACATGCACACACAAATGTCTACATACATGTGCACACACATACACACAATCTTAATTTTATTTCTACCATTTTCCCCTTGAATATGAAGTCTTCTTGTTACTGATGAATGAATGTGGATACATTTCATCATTACATCAAATATTCTGCCTTCAATAGTTTTACATTTGACAGATAGTTGAAAATTAATTTATCAAAAACACACACACACACACACACACACACACACACTCATGAAGATGGATTTTCGATTGTGTCAGCCTAGGTGATTAATGGCATAACGCAATTCAACAGTCATTGTAAATGAACACACACACACACACACACACACACACACTTGGTTTTTTTTTTTTTAATCTTAAATCATATGAACTCTTGAAAAACAAAAAGTTTGCGCACAAATCCCCCGCCTTTTTTCACGATGCAATGATCCCTTCAATCTGACGATCACGTTCATCAATGTCAAACTTTCACCACATGTTCAAAAGACAGTTGCCAACTTCAGAAACTGAAGCAAACGTGTCCAATGCATTGTCTATGGCTTGGAAGAATACACAGTCCGTTTCACTGAGTAACACCATCAGTATTTACACTAAAGCTGCTCATGTTTAATTTAGCGTGTAAAGTCTCGCGCACGGACTCCATGTTGTTTTTGCTAGCAACGTGATTGAAGCGCCATCTATTAACTATATCAACATTTGCATCCCTTCTCGCGAGACTTGCCAAGGTTATGGATCTGGATCTGGATCGGTACGTCGCTAACATCCATTTACTGGCATAGGCGCGACGGGGGGGGGTGCGCAGCATTGATGATATTGTCGGCTTCTGGCTTTTTGCCAGAGCCGACTTGAAGCTGTCAACTGACTTTTGGTGTACGATGTTATCGTCGAGGTGGTTCCATTCAGTTATTGTCTTTGGGAAGTATGAGTTTCGGTACTGATCGGTGTGTGTTTCAGGAACGCAGTAGCACCTATCATTATTTCGTATGTAGTTCTCCACTGGGTTTTGTGACAGGTACGTACTGTTGTATCTGGTGGAGCGGATACGTCGTCCTGGTTTCTGAGGTGTAATGAAGCCATTTGGGGTGATCGCTGGCACCAGACCCTCAGCCACCCTGTAAAAGAATCCTTGACGTAGTTGGAGCCGCCATTCTTGGAGTATAGTGAGCTCATATTTTCTCAACAAACCCGTTATGAAGCCTTGCGTGGTGGAGCGGTAAATCCTTGGCTATGAAGCGCACTGCATTTCTTTGTACGCGCTCCAGCATGTTGATCTCTTGCTGCAAGTGTGGGTCCCAAATGATTGCTGCATACTCCAGGACGGGGCGTACGAGTGCGAGGTAGGCATTTCTTCGGCAGGAGGTGGGACTGTGTCTGAGATTCCGCCGGAGAAATCCTAGTGTGCTATTGGCCTTCTTTGTGATGGATGTGATGTGTTGAGATCACTTGAGGTTGGCGGCGAATTGGATGTCGAGGTATGGGTTATGAGGGACTTGCTGCAGGATGGTATTATTTAGGGAGTAGAAGTAGGAGGAGGTAGAGGATTTTGCAATGCTCATGATGTAGCATTTTGAAGCATTGAATCGCATGCCCCATTTGTCTGCCGATGACTCAAGTGACTTGAGGTCCTCTTGTAGAGTGTGGTGGTCATTAAAGTCGTTGATCTCCCTGTAAATGAGGCAGTCATCTGCGAACAGGTGTACTTGGGGATTGACTGCTTCTGGGAGGTCATTTATATGGCACAGGAATAGGACGGAGCCAAGCACGGTGCCTTGTGGGACTCCTGAGTCGACAGTTGGGGCATTGGATGTAGTACCCTCTACCACCACTTGCATGGTTCGCTTTGTTAAGAAGCAGGTAAACCAGTGTGTGGAGGGTGCCGGTGATGCCGTAACTGGTCAACTTATGGAGGAGGAGACGGTCATGGGGTACTGTATCAAAGGCTTTTGAGAAGTCCAACATCGCCATATCCACTTGCTTCCCTTTGCCGAAAGACATCAGGAGATCGTTGGTAGTGGTGAGCAGTTGGGTCTCGGTGGAAAAGCCTGAACGGAAGCCGTGGTTGAGATTTGTGAGTATTTTATGTTGTTCTAGGTGGGACATGATATGGCGGCAGACTATATGTTCAAGGAGTTTACAACATACAGATGTCAGTGAGATGGGGCAGTAGTTTGATGGGGTATGCCGGTCACCTTTCTTGAAAGCACAAAATATGTTGGCTCCGAGCTAATCTTGTGGTAGGCGGCCGGTGTCTAGTGAAGTCTTAAGATTATGGTCAGGATTGGGGCGATGTTGTCAGCCAAGTTCTTAAGTATCCGGTTTTGGATGTTGTCTGGTCCTGAGGCTTTGTTGGGGTTTAGCTGGTGAAGCAGCTTGGCTACACCGTGGGTGTCGACATGGATGGATTTAATATGGGCTGTAGGCTTCTTTAAATTGGTAGGGTGGACGTTTGCTGCTATGGTGAAGGCAGATTTGAACTGTTTTAGCAGGATGTTTGCTTTGGTCTGACTGTCGCTGTGGAGCTGGCCATCCTCTCTAAGTGGGGCTACCCCAGAGGAGTCTTGCTTCCTGGACCTGATGTAACGCCAGAAGGATTTCGTGTTGTTGTTGGCGAGGCCTTCTGAATGGTTCCGTTGATATATTTCCATTCTGCTCTCCGGAGCTCCCGCCGGCAGTGTTTCTGGAATTGACGGAAGGCAGACCAGTCGTTCTTCGCCCTGGCTCGCTGGAACATCCTCTTCTTCCGTTTAATCATCCTTCTGAGAGGGGCAGTCAGCCATGGCAGTGTGGGTTGATGGTTTGAGTTTATGTCTACACGCATGTTAATAACTTTACAGCGGCTACATACCGAATAAAAGCCCAATTGTCACGTCATTCTTTTCTTGTTCAACACTGAAGAGGAAACGGCGATTTTGCTCAGATTACATTCTTAACTCATGAAATAATGAGCTCTCTCTCTCTCTCTCTCTAACAGGCCGACAATTCTTTCGTCGTCATTATTGTAATGACTTGGCAAAAGTTTGAACTTAAGAACAAAAAAAAAAAAAAAAAGGTTGGGGGTGGGGGTGAAGATGAAGAAATTGGGAACACACGCACACACGCATGCACGCGCGCGCACGCACACACACACATACACACACTCACACATATATATATATATATATATATATATATATATATATATATATATATATATATAATGCTGACCAATTAAGTAGTGGGGGAAAACAAGTCCAGGTTAACAATTCTTCCATCATTATAGTAATGACTTGGCAAAGATTTGAAATTGACAGAGGAAAAAAAGAAAATTAGAAGATGAAGTAAATGGGAAAATGTATATCATAAATATGAAAACCCTTCACCAGCTGCATGAGGAAACTATCGCAATCCCTCTCGAAGGCAGATCTATATGTATCGCCTGCTCCGAGGCCTTTCGTCAGCTGGATTGGACTCATCAGGGAGACACGGCTGATTGTGTCTGTGCTCTTGGCGTTAGATAAAGACACACCACAGCCCATAATTCTGTAGTGTTCCGACCGCCAAGGGTTCGAAAAAGAATCCAACAGCACCCCCAAAGCAGCCAGCGCGAAAGGTAGTAGAATTAAACAAAATAAAAGTGTGGAGGGGGAAAAAAGTTGTTGAAAACTAAAAACATTACGCAAACAGTATAAAATGTAAGAGACAATCTTCGAGCCTATGCTTGAGGATCCATTTAAGGATGCAAGGGAGATCAAAAGATATGGAACAGTCTGAGTGGTCAACTCTGCTGTTCAATAACCCAAGCATTGTCAGCGGCTAAGAATTGTGCAGAACAACCTTTCATTGGATCTCGTAAGAGATGCAATCACCCACCGATTGACCAAATAATATAATGCTGAACCATTAAGTAGTGGGGGAAAACAAGTGCAGGTTAACAATTCTTCCATCATTATAGTAATGACTTGGCAAAGATTTGAATTGACAGAGGAAAAAAAAAATTAGAAGATGAAGTAAATGGGAAAATGTATATCATAAATATGAAAACCCTTCACCAGCTGCATGAGGAAACTATCGCAATCCCTCTCGAAGGCAGATCTATATGTATCGCCTGCTCCGAGGCCTTTCGTCCGCTGGATCGGACTCATCAGGGAGACACGGCTGATTGTGTCTGTGCTCTTGGTGTTAGATAAAGACACACCACAGTCCATAATTCTGTGGTGTTCCGACCGCCAAGGGTTCGAAAAAGAATCCAACAGCACCCCCAAAGCAGCCAGCGAAAGATAGTAGAATAAACAAACAAAAGTGTGGAGGGGAAAAAGTTGTT